>CANXYC011094568.1:0-110276 GCA_948193065.1 Aleurites moluccanus | reverse complement strand
TTGAAGTATAAATGTATAAGATTATAGAAGTTATAGAATGAATGATAGAGTAACAGATTGTGTAGTGATATGTGATGTGAATGTATGGATAGATATATTGTTATGTAATTGATGATGGGTTTCCACTGCAAAGATTGGGTAAGTTATATTTTCCACTGCGATATTGTGGGTGATTGTATAGTATGAGATTGATGGGTTCTACGGGTACCGGTCGCCATTGGCATCTCCCGTACCCTAGGACCGTCGCGATCCTGCTCGCGAGATCGGGTCGTGACAGTGAGCCTTGGCTAGCGATACCAAAGTTTAATCTTCAATGATGATTTAGGGTTATGTTTAATTTAATTATTATTAGTAGTAGCTAATAGATGTTGCGCTTATTTGATTTAGTTATAACTAATAGTTGATAACTAAAAAAATATGATTGTTTTGTAAATTTTTAATAGTTGTTATTGTTTACGTTGTTAAATGATTATTATGGGCAATTATTATTTATGCTAATTATTTTTTTAATTTAATATAAATTACAAAAATAATAAAATTAAAAGTTAAAAAATTTAAAATATTTATTTTATTATATAAGTATATTTTTTAAACATAAATATAATAATTTTACAAATGTAAATTATAATATTTAAACCAAATAGACCATATGTCAAGAATAGAGTTTGAGCATGGTTGTTAAAATTGAACCTAATTGACCGGTTGAATCGAAAAAACTGGAAACTGAATCAATGACCAATCCAATCAGCTTCATTTATCCGTTCCTAATAATCGATTAAAAAATCAGTGATTCTACTAGTTAACTGGTGAATTGATCGAATCAGACTAATTTTTTCAGTTTGAGCGGGTCAATTTTTTTTTTTTATCAAAACGACATAATTTTTATAAAAAAAAAAACGACGCTGTTTTGAATTAAAATAAATTAAGAGAATTTCAGTAATTTCGTTTCAATTTTATATGACACCGAAATCATGAACCTATTGTATATTATCTTATTACGTGAGTAAATGTTTGAGCAAGTAAATGTCATAACTTACTATATATATATAACTTTTGATTTAATGTGATTGACACCATAAAAAATATAGTCTTATATAAATTATTGATTTAGCCATAATTGCATTATATTTATTTTCATTATATATATAATAAATGTCAAATTATATATATATATATATATCAGTTTTTTTAATTTAATCGGTTCAATTTCGATCGAATTTCTGACTCTCTATTTTCATCAATTTTTTAACTAGTTTGATTATGAAAATATTGAGTTTGAGAGTAAAAAGGATATTGTAGAGAGTTGAATTATGTACCTAGATAAGGAAATCATGTATTTATGAACTTCAAATATCAAGTAGTTACAGATATTGTGGATTTGAGCCCACTTTCTGAGAGATTTTAGGGGGATAGGATAATGATCTGATTTTTTACTGAAATCTTAGGATTTAACTGTTAATAGTGAGATTCATCTGGTTGGTCTGTCTGATTTGGGCCAAATGACTGGGTCTGATAAATTTTATGGTGAGGTTCGTCTGATTAATTTATTTTCCTACAGTACACCATTTACTTCGATTCTAAGAGTATATTATTTTACATTGTATTAATAATGTATAAATACACTATTTATTTAATTAATATTTATTTAATATTACTAAAAAATAGTTACATATAATAATAATAATAATAATATAGTAATTGTATAAGTATAAAATGATAAAAAAATAAAATTATAATAACTTATTAATTTTAGCTCTATTTATCTTTATTTCAATTGCTTATGAAAAAAAAATTGAGAATTTGCAAAACTTATCTCAATTTCATTGATCTTTAGATTATCTAAATTGCTAATGATTAATGAGCCTCATTATTATTATTAGGGATGAAAGATAAATCGATCAAACGGATTAAATCGAATTAAATTTATCAAAAATAAGTGAAATTGATAATTTTATAATTTATTTAATTTGATTTAGTTTAAAAATAGAATAAATTGAAAATTCAATTTGATTTGTAATTTGAATTTTTTTTCTCTGATTTTAAATCGAACCAAATTGAAATTATACATATATATATATTTTTTATTTTTTATCATTATTATAATTAAATATATTTAATTTTATTTTATATACAATAACATATTTTTTAACTTAATATTAATTTAAAATTTTAAAAAATATTATCCATGAAAATTAACTGAAAATAAAAAAAAAAATTCTTGAAAAAAAATATTCTTGAAAAAAAAATATAAGTTTTGGGTATGCTAATTAATGAAATATACAAATTTTGGATTGTACAATATTAAATTATTTTTGAAATTTTTTTATTATTAATATTTTATCAGTATTTTTTTTAAAATTTATAATAAAATAATGACTATTTATAAAAAAAAATAATTTAAAATTAACAAATCAAAAATATTTAAACTGAATTAAAAATAATAATTTAATTATAATGATAATTTAATTTAATTTAAAATTTTATCAAATAAAAAAAATTAATTTAATTTAAAAATAATTTTTTAAATTAACCAAACCGAATTGATATCATCCATGATCATCACAACTCACATCCATGGTTTTAAGTAAATGTTAGGTGATGCTAATATTAATAATTCTGTTGAAAAATGTCGACCTTTTTATTGTTGATTTCGTGTCGTTTAGTTATATGGATAATATCAATTTTGTATCTCTTAAATTTAATATAATTAATACTTTAATTCTCATCATTTCAATATTAATATTTTTAGTTTTTAAGATTTATTAATAGTTTATATTTTAATTCTTATTTGTAAATTATGAAATTTTTTACTGTATTTTAATAGTTTATGTAGCACTTTCTTCCATAAATTTTTAAGAATTTAATATATTTTGATCTTCTCATTTTATTATAGAACACTTTAATAATTCAAAATCTAATACTTTTCATTAGAATTAATTTAAAGATTAAAAGTGTTAATTTTGAAAAGTAAAAAAAAAATAATATAAACAATAAAAAGGATAGATGGGTATTCAATTGGAGATTTTAAGTGGTATTTAGGTAAAAATAAAATTTTAAAAATATTGTTTTAAAAAATTATTATGAATATATTTTTTTTAAAATTTTAAAATAGTATTTTAAATTAATAATTTAAATATTTAAAAAATATTTAATATTTTTTAAATATTCAAAATGCTATTATATATTTATTTTAAGTAAATTCCAACACTCTGCTTGAGATTGTACAACTTCATATAAAGCTTACAAAAATTTTAATGAGTGGAAATTCAAGATTTAGAAATTTTTAAATTTTTTTCACTAGAATTTTTGCGAGTTTGTTTGGTTTCAGTTCTAGAAATTTCCTATGAAAGAAATTTTGAAATTTTGAAATTTAGAATTTTTTTTTTTTAAATTTTATATAGTTTTTTTCATTTTGAATAAATGGGTCCGCAATGTCTGGTGGAGTTTTACTTGTACATTAGAGAAATATTTTTCTAATTCATATTCTACACTCATCTAACACTATTACTTCATTTCACACGTAAAGGAGAAGAAAACTAAGGATTTAGTGTTTGAAAACAAAAATCACGGAATCCCTATTAATAATGATATTCTTTTTTTTTTTTACTTTTTTAAAAAATAAAAAAATTTAATGTGAAATATAATATTTAAATTTAAAAGTTTATTATGAAAACAAAAGTAGGACAAAATTAGAAAAAATAAAATTGACATATCTCTCTTTAATGGATATATTATTATTAATTTTTTTTTTGATATTAGAATGACTATCCTTAATTGAAATTGAAAATAAAAAATAAGGAAAAAAAATTTATGAGTCATTGAATAATAATTAGTTGTCCTTCGATTTTTATGTATTTAAAATTGATTTTGAATAAAAATTCATATTTGAAAGTTTGTTAAAAATCAATTATAAATATTGAGTTTAAACAATTAACTGAAATTTAATTAACAAATATAAAAAAAATAAAAAAATATATATATATTTTATAACGAAATGGTTGTAGATTTGTCCCTCACTATTAAAATCGAAGGATTAATGATTTTTTTTTTCAAAATAAATTACTTCAAAAAAAATGTGAAATTGAACTAAGTCATCATTAAAACATTCCTTAAACTTTATAAAATAGTCGAGTCTTCCACTGACTTTGGGATTTTTTGGTCGACTAGTAATTTCGTTGGCTTTGCTATGAGGTTTCATAGGTCACAATGACGTTCGGCTTCTCAGAAATTTTATAATGTTATAAGTGGTTTGTTTTGTTGTATCAAGTATATATAAATTACATGAACTCATAATAAATTGAATTAAAAATATAAAATTATTTTTAAAAATAAAAAAATTTGTCAAAATAATTTTTTTAATCTCTGTCTAAAGATTTATATTTTAAAACTCATTATCTTTTAAAATTTTATAATTTTTGCTACTAATAATAATAATATAAAGAATAAAATTACTAATTTGAAAATATTAATAATTAAATATTTTTTTTAAAAGGAATGATTGAAGCATGTTAAAAAGAACTTTAGAGGCTCTTTATAATTAATTTGTCTAATAAGTGTCCTTAATAATTTTTTAAGAGTAATTACTTCTAATTAAAATATAATTATAAAATAGTTATATCAAATAAATATAATTAAATTAAATAAAAATAAATTTATTGAGACAAAAAAAATAGAGATTTTGATAGAGTTAAATTTAATTGTAATCACTATCATTCTAAGTAATAGATCAAAATCTCTACTTTTTATTAATTTAATTTATTTTTAAAATTATTTAAATTTTTATTTTTTAATTCGTTAAGAAATCATTTTATAATTTGCCTATTTATATAAACTTCATTTAATTATGTATGACTGATTTTTAAAATATAGAATATGATAATATTTAGGAAAGCGATATTGACATATTTCTTTTTATTTTTGACACTCTTTATTATTTTTTTATTATTACATTCGATAATTTTTTTTTATTCCATTTAAAAATAATAATTTTTATAACAAAATTAATAATTCTTAAAAGGGAAAAAATTTAATTTTTATTTTCTTATATATTTTTTTATTATTATTACTTTAGTAATTACGTTATATTTGATTTAATTTTATTAATAAAATCATTTCATTTGTAAATAAATTTTAAATAGAATTCATTTTATATATTAAATAATAAATATAAAATTCATTTCAAATGAAATGAATATTATATTTGATATAATTCTAAAATTTATTTTAATATTTTATTTGATAAAAAATAACTTTATAAATGTTATAAGGAAGGGATTTGGATTTGGGATTAACGAATAATAGTAAAATATTTACATTAATAAGAGTATTATAATCTTTTAAAATTTATTAATTTAAAATTGTGAAATTTATTTAAAAATATAAATTATTTTGATAAAATTTAATTTAATTATTTTTAATTTTATAAATTTAATTATTTAAAATTTTAAATTATAAATTTATAAATAAATTTTATGAAATTTATTTATTCGAATAAAAATGTTAATAATTTATAAATAAGTTAAATATATTTTAAAAAAATAAAAATACATGTAATTTAAAAAAAAAGTAGTGGTGTGAGAATCCAATGCAAATATTTGGAAAGAAGGGGAAAGAGGGGGTGGGGGGTGGGGGCGGGGCGCATCTTATCTTCCGAGACACACAACGCGCTAAATGATGTGCGCGTAAACTGGACAATTCTTGTCAAATTTTCAAGCATCACATAATTTACATATCGCCATGTCGCTGACGCCAGCTTACCAAATGTATATGACGTCAGGCCCACGAGTCTCCATCCAACGGCTGGAAATCAAAACCCTCGTTCTCAACTGCCACATAAAGTCACAAAAACACATTCACTCTCTCTCACTGTATGCCAATTGCCAACCGAATAATTTAATTTTTTAAAATTATTATTAATAAATCAATAAAAATAATATATATATATATATATATATATATATATATATATATATATATATTAAACTATGACCAAACGTTCAGTCTTCTTTATCAAATTTACAATATGACCAGCATTCAATTTTTGAGCAAATTCTTATAGTTAATTAATTATATATTTTCTTTTATATTCTTATCTTTTAGTTTCATTTCAATTTTCTATATGTCGATTAGCTATTAGCAGAAACAGAGCAGATTTTGGTTGCCGGAGCTGGAGATAAATATGGATAATAAAGGAAAAGACAAAAGAAGACGGATAGATAAAGAATCCGATGAACCTAGAAATAAAAAGGTAAGACAAAGAGATCAGGAGGAGGCTACGGAGGAGCAAGTTGAGGAATTCTTCGCAATCTTAAGGAGGATGCAGGTGGCTGTCAAGTACTTCGATAAAGGAAATGGAGAAAGCTGGCGTGCTGCTGTAGAGGCCGAAGTTGTGGCGGTGGTTGGTGATGGTTGTGGTGGTGAGGAGGAGGAGGATGACCAGAGGAAGATCAAGCAAGGAGCGCCGGAAACGAGCAAGCCGATTTTAGAGGAGGAGACTGCAGTTTTGGATTTGAACGCCTTGCCGGAGGTGGAAAATGATGAGATATAATATAACTGAATTTGGCGTGACTTCTAGCAGTCGAGATCTAATTAAGCCACCGTCGTGTGTGGTGGTGGAGGAGCAGTTCCTGAGTTCCGCCACCTCTCCACGGGTTTCACATGAGCGTAGTTTTTTTTTTTCTTACTTTAATTCCTTATTTTTCTTTTCTTTTTTTTATATATATATTTTATGTTTTGTTTAATTATTATTAGGATTAACGATTCCGCTAATATATTAATCTAACTTTTGCTTATACTGTAGTATTAAGAGAAATAGATGAAAACCATGTTTTAATGTAATTAATTATTATATGTTTAATGAGTCTTGGCCTGCTGCTATTTTTTTTTTAATTATGAAAAGTATTGAGTCAATGTAAAATGATTTAGTTTAATTTGGTTTTTATGATTTTAAATTATATAGTGCATGATTTGGAGTTTTATACTGTGTAAGAGGTCTCCAATTCATTAAATTAAAAAAAAAAATGATTTTTTGATTCAGTTTAAAAATGTTTTTTTTACATATTTTTTTTAAAAATTAATTTAATGAATTGGAGACCTCTTACACAGTATAAAACTCCAAATCATGCACTATACAGAAAAATAGAAGATTTGCAAGAAATAAAAAAAATATTTCAGCAGTTTTTGTTTTTTTTAATAGAAATGGCTAAAACTTCATTAAATCAACGGGGATGCTGCAAGCCTCACATAACAAAATTTGGGGGGGGATTATGAACCCAATCCAAAGGGCAAGAATTCATGCATGTTTTCAGCATCTGTCATATTGAGAAATTTCTCAAAGACTTTATTCATCACCAGGTTGTTAGCCTTGTCCTCTCCCCTCTAATACTTTAAAAGTAAAGATAGAAAACAGATTTAGGTGGATTCAGGCCAATTCAGTTTAAAAAAAATTTATAAATTTATAAAAAAAAAATTATTTGATTTATTAAAATTTAATTTTTATATAGTTATGAGTAACCTATGATTAATTTTTTTAAAAAAATTTATATTTATATATATTTTTAATTTACTCAAAATTAATTTTTTAATTTGGTGCGTGAGTAAAAAATTATGAGACTGTTTGGTTGGACGACTAAATATTTTTAATTATCGATTGTCAATATACACGTCGCCAATTAAAAAAATTTATATTATTTAGTTAGTCAATTAAAAATTTTAATTATGACAAAAAAAAATTTTAATCGATAAATTTTATAAATAATTATAACGATTCACAATTTAATAATCATATTTTTATATTAATAAAATATTTAATAATTATTCTATCAAACAGTTCGTATGTGTTATGAAAAAATAGAAGATGCCTTCTGAGCTAAGTCAGTGTTGACCAAGAAATAAAGTTTTGTACTTAACATTATTATTATAGTAATTTGTTTGCCAATGAAGCCTACGATACAGATAAAAGTTAAGACGTTAGGTTCGACTTTAAAGTTTGATTTCCGCCTATGTTGAATTAAGATTTCATCTATACTGTCAATTTTAATATGAATCTGATTCTTGGTACATTTGTATTTAATAATCTAGACAGTATAAAATATCTTTAAAAGAACATTTGTTTGTCTTAAAATGAGTGGTGAATAAAAAAACCAGACCAATTAATAATAAAACCAAATTTATTTTAACCGATTTAATTTGATTTGATTTAATTGAAATTTCAATTTAATTCTTTTTTTTTTTTTTAATTTAGTGCTTTTGATTCAGTTCTTTCTTTGTAAAAAAATTTAAAATAATTAAATTGGCCGAAATCTATATTTTATATTTATTTTATTAAAAAAATCAAATAATCAAATTAAAATATATTAATTTGATGCGATTAATTTTATAATTTGAATCAATTTAATTCGATTTAAAATTTAATTCAATTCAATTTTATAAAATTTCAATTTAATTATTTTAATTTTTTGAAATTTTATTTCTGTTTAAACAAAACCGAACAAATACTGACCTCTACTTAGAATTAGAAATAATTTTTAAGGTTTATATTTAATATTTCTAAAAAAATAAAATAAAATAAAAACTTTAATCAATATATGTATATACAAGTAAATCTTAATATTCACTATTTAAAATCATTTATTAGAGCATCAGTTTATTTTTCCTCTTTTTTTTTTTAGGAAATTGTTTTTCCATGTTCTGAGTTTCCTTTTTGTAATTTTCTTTTGCTTTCGTTTATCATTATTTTTTTTTTGTGCTATTACTTTCTCTTTTTCATCTGAATCATGAATAGTTAGACCATGTGTCAATAATGTTGAGTTAGGAAAACTTAAAAATTAAAGTGTATAAAGTGAAAATGAAATTAAAGCAGAAAGTCAGTTTAATGGAAAATTATTTTCTAATTTTTTTATATTTTATATATATATATATATATATAATTTTCTTTCTATTTAAAATTTTCTCTATTTCTTCATTTTCATTTTTATTTTTAAAATTTTTTAATTAATTAAATATATAACTATTATTTTTCATAAATATTTATTTTAAAAGAAAGTGAAAAATATTATAAAATAATTTTTCAATAATATAGTATAATTTTGAAAAATTATTTTCAAAATCTTCATTTAAAATAATTTTGACAGCTAAATACTAAGTTTAAATTTTTTATTTTTTATTTTTACAATTAAATAAAACATTTTTTGGAAACAAAATTTGGAGAGGTAAAAAAATGTAAATGGGAAGACATTTCTTGAAATGGTCATTTATAATAAAATAAAAACAAGAATTTTATAAATTGCGTAAATAGATCTAATTTGTTTTTAACTCTCAATCTTACATCGAATTAAATTATGAATAATTTGTTTTTGAAAGCATACTTTTTTTACTATTATATTAATTGAAAATTTAAGACGCGATAGCAATTTAAAAAAAAATTAATAATTAAAAACCTTTAATTTTTTAAATATTATAATTATAATATTCAAAATTTTTAAATAAATTATTTATTATTCTATTAAAATTTTCTTAGCTATTGTACTTGCTTAGTTAAAATTATACTTATAATTATATTTTACAATTGAGAAAGTTATTAGAAAAAGAAAATAGCTATAACGAGTTAATTTTTATTTTTATTTTATAAATGAATATAATTGTATTTAAATTTTTAAAATTAAGAGAAATATTTCAAAAGTTTTAAAAGCAAACTGACAACTTTTTTGAAAAAATATATAATTTCTTTTTAATTAAACCTTTAAAAATTATAATTAATTACAATAACCTGAAAAGTGAAACTCACTCATCTCAACTGAAACCAAGATCTGACTATGACGTGCAGATGATGGAACCATGCCTATAATTTATCCTTATCCTCACCCTTATAAAGTTTAGACTATGAAAGATTTTTATTAAATTAAATTAAATTATTATTATAATTAAATTATTGATTAAATTTAATTTATTAATTTTAAATTAAAAATATATTTTATAAATAATAATTATTTTAATACAAATTAAAAAAATATATAATTAAAATATTAATAATAAAAAAACTTTCAAAATAATTCAATATATAATATAAAATTTATCTATTTTATTAATTTACACACTAAAAAATTATATATTTTATTAAAATTAGATTTTATTTATTTGTTTTTAATAAGTGTTTGGTAAAAAATTTTAATACAGCTATTAATTTTTTTATTTCATATTTAGTTATTGACAATTGTTAGCTATTAAATATTTAAATAATTATTATTTATAAAAGTTATAAATTAAAGTTTTTTTAAAAGTTATTATTTTTTTAATTAAAAATACTAAATTATAATTTAAAAATAATATTTAAATAAAAAAATAAATATTAATATTTATTCTTAATAGTTATTGAATATAACAATAACTAATAGCTAACAATAATTTTATCAAATACATGCAACAATCAATTATTAAGTAACAATCATCAGCTGTTAACTATTAGTCACTAACAACCAGCTAACAGTTATCAGCAACAATTAACAGCTAAACCAAATGGGGCCTTAGTTAATTTTTATGAAACATTTTTCAAAAATTTAAATTAAGGTTACGTTAGAAAAAATATATAGGTTTATGTAAAATAAAATCAAATATATTTAATTATAATAGTATTTAAAAAAATAATACATATAATTTTAGTTTGATTCGATTTGAGACTAAAAAAAAAAATTTTAATTATAAATTAAACTAAATTTTTAGTTTGCTTTATTTTTTATATTAAAATCAAACCAAATAGCTATAAAATTATTAATTTCAATTTAATTTTATTAATTTGATTCAATTTAGTGGGTTTTACTTTTATTCCTGCTGAAGATTAAGCAATCATATATAAAATGTTCTAGGATAATTTTTTATTTTTATTTTTATGAAAATAACATGCGATGAAAACCTCTGAATTGTTATTTTTCTTAGTAAATTACTACTATTATTATATATTTTTAAAATAATAATGGACTCTTATCTTGTCCCCACAATTATAAAATATAAAGTTTTTGCTATTTAATTTAATTTTTGCATATTTTCATTGCCAATGAAATCTGAGTTTGGAAAAATTTTCTCTTACCCTTATTGGCATATTAAATTGTCTTGGCTGTAATCTCTTTGACTTTTTTAGAATATAATGAAGATAAATAATTAGCCAATAATGTCTTAGTCGGATTGGTTAATGCTGATATTAGGTATTAGATTCAATTTTCATCGTTGTATGAGTTATTTGATAATTTGATATTCTGTCTATATATAATGTATTTATTAATTCAACACACACAGAATATATATATATATATATATATATGTCTTGAAAAGATGATTGTTGATTCATTAAAATTACAAATCACATATGAAGGAGCACAGGAAAGTCAAGAAAATATATCTTCTTATTTGTCAAAAAAAATATATTAAATTTATAAAAGCAAGAAGAGAATATAATAAAAAATTATCTTTTTCCTTTTTTTCTTCAATATTAATGATTATAAATATGTTTTAAGAAAATTTCAGATTTTACTGTTATGAACGCCATGAATAAAATCAGAAAATTAATATTAAATGGATTAAAAATTAATTTTAAATGAATCAAATAATTTTTTTTTTATAAATTAATAATATTTTTAATTAATTTTAAATAAATTAATAATTAAATTTATATAAAAAATTACACTTAAATAAATTAAATCCTAAGAACGCTTCGTCCCTAATAAAGACTAGATAAAAGAGGAAGTGGTAAATAATATCTATCAAAGATGATTACTCTGTTATAACTTTCCCAAAATATATCTGTCTATATATATATATAACAAGAGAGAGAGAGAGTTGGAAAAGGAGGATTCACCATCGAGACTCAAATTCATACAAACCCACCATATGATATTAAAAAAATAAAACAAAATAATGGAATGTATTTTAGTAAGTTGGTAGCAAACAGGTTATTAGACCCAAAAATAAATTACAATGAATTCTTTTAAGTAATCAAGAAAAATTATGCTTAAATAATTCCATTTATATCCCTTTGTAAAAAAAATTTGTAATACTATTACCAAATACAAATATATACTAAATTAAAGATAAAATTACTACAAGACTTTTGAAATTAAAACTATAAAATATCTTCAAAATTTTAATAATTTTTAAAAAATATAACAAAAGAAATAAAGAAAATATGTTTATTTTAACTTAAATAAAATTACAATTTGTTTTGTTTTGTATAAATTTTAAAAGATAAAATCACAACAAAATCAGATTTCAGTTTTCAAAATTTTTTAAATCTAATCCAATAAAATCATTTGTAGAACCAATTCATTCAAATTGAAACTGTTTGGTTTGGTTGATTTTTCAACAATAATTTAGAGAAATGTAATTGCATAACAATATTCATGGAGCTACGAGAACATTGCATAATTTAAATGTAGAGAGATCAAGAGGATTAAAATGGTTTTGGTGTTAAAAACAAATGAAAAGTATTAAGATATATATATATTTTTTTCTCATTATCCCTTTCCAGTAAATTTTTTTTATGAATCTAATTAATTTATTACGTCATATTATAAATTAATTAATAATAATAAGATATGTCAAATAATAATTAATTATGAAATGAATATAATAATTAATTATCTAAATAATAAAATATATATTATAATTAATACGTTAATATATTAAATTAATATTAATTAATTTATAATATGATATGATAAAGTAGATTTACCTAAAAAAAATTTCTCCTTTTCAGTTAGCCACTTAGCTGTTGGGAGGAATATATTTTTTTATTTTTTATTTCCATAAAATGTAAATTGAAAGGCAAAATCAAAGAAAAAATTAAAAAGGAAATGAAAATAAAAGAAAAGAAGTAAAAAAGTAATGTTTGAACTTTTTGTCTTGTCCGCTGGTCTAAATAGAATACGAAAGTACCAAAGCAAGCACATCATCTTTTGGACACATAAAATCTTTTCTTATTTAAAAAATAAATAAATAAAGCACGAATAATTATTTTTCAACTATAAAAATGATAGGTAAAATTTTAATTAAATAAATATAATTGCAACTAAGTTTTAAAATAAAATAAAATAATATATTACGACATTAGTTAAGAATTGAGAACTTAAATAATATTAAATAAATAAATTTTAAAATAAATAAAATGAGTAAAAAATAAAAATTCTAATCTATTATAATAATTATTACGAAATATAACCTATTAAAATTTTATATTTTTTCTTATTCAACTTATTTTTATATTAATTTATTTATATTTTTTAATATAATTTTTTATAATTATATTTTTTCTGAAATAACTGTTTATAATAAATATCTTAAAAGAATTCGTTAGAAAAATTATTTAAAAAATTATAAGATTTTTTATTATTATTTATGATTATGGTTTATTATTATTATTGCTTTGTAAAATATTTAATTGAACTCAAAAAGCATAATCCGACTATTAAAGGAGACGAATCTTATTCTTTTCACAGGCAAAGGAAAAGATAGCACCGACTTAACAAGTGGGATTGGGACTAGAGACATATCTTATTTACGTGCACAAGATTCTCAAAATTAATAACATAAATTAAACTTTTTTTTTTAAATAAAATATAAGAAATAAAATAGAAGGTAAGTTTTATTCACCAATTTATTTTAGATTATTTATTAATGGTTGACTCTCAAGTTAATTTTGGCATTTTTCTCATACACTTCTTAGTGAATTTGTAAAGAATCTACAAGTCTAATGACCAAACTATGGAAATTTTCTGAATATAATATATGGAGATTCACCTTATATCAATTTTAAATTCTAGGAATGTAATGTTTGAATATTCACATATCATATCAATTTATTTTAATAAAAAACTTAAAATTATTACTTTTTCTATGTGTTTTTTTTTTCAATTATAATCAAATGTACTTAGAAATAATTATGTGATAAATGCACATACGATTTAAGCAAAATATATTATAATTCGGATATTTCTATTTTCATTTTCTGCATTGAAAGTAAAAAAAATAAAAACAAATTTTATTATTTAAATAATATATGCGTTTCGATCCCCTCTATTAATACTAAAAAAACAAATAATTAGGACAAAAAGACTTAGTATTGAATTATATTTAGCGCATAGGTATACCATTATCATAAATTTTTTAATCCTTGAATTTTAATTATTTTTTTTTATTTTGGTATATTATAAAGTTTAAGAAAAAAATAACCTTTGAAGTTTGATTTATTTTTTTTTGGGCATAATATTTAATCACAAAGGTTACTTTCGTCTTTTTGTTTTCCAATTAGTGGTATTTTCTGTAATTTCTCAGAAAAGTTTGGTTATTTTGTTATTTAGGCATATGCATATTTACATAAAGATTGTTCATCGTAGGTTGTGAGGCTTTAGCCACTTTATGCTTTTTAAATGAGCAGCATTTTATGTAATTTCTTAGAGGGTGTTTGGGAGATTTTAAAAAATTATAATGCGTTATAGTGAAATTTGGTTTTAAGTTAATTAGATGTTTAATAATTAATGTTAAATTTTATTTTTAAATGTGATTTTTTATACTGCTATAAATAATTTATTTAAAAATTCATTTAGCAATTGGGTTGCCAAATACTCACTTAAAAAATCTTAATTGTTTTGTTATTGCATATATAATTACGTAAAAGCCTTTCATTGTTGGTTACGAGGCTTTAATCACAAATTATTATAATTATATTAAATTGTGAATATTATCTTATAATAATTTTTAATATATATGAGCTCAATTCGATATTACTCAACTGCCCTGGGCTTAAGAGTGATTTGTTTACTGGGCCTAATTTATTGGGTTTTAGACTTTGACCTTATCAATTAGCCAATCAATTGAGCACAATTAATTTGGACCTAAAAAAAAATAATTAAATAACTATGGTAGGTAATGAATATTGGAGAGAGGATAAAATTTTTAATAAAGATAAATGGCATGTTGGTCAATAAATTTTAATTTATTGATACTCTCTATAAAATTGAGACGAATTTAGTTGATTAAAAATAAAATAGAAGACATGATTACTAATAAATTTTTATTTAATAATACTGAAAATATTTCTAAAATTAAAAAGATTGTGAATTTGAATGCGAATCAATACTAACTGACCAATACAAATATAAAAAGTATGACCAAAAGATTGCAAAGGATAATATGATTGGTGGGTGGCTATCTAAAAATGGCTAAAATTTCTCTATATTAATTTTTTATTTCCAAAATTTTGAGATTTATTTGGTTGGAATGAACTTGATTTATTGATTTAAATTTGTAAAATGTCAAATTTTTTAAAGATTCAATCCACTCTGTTTATAATTTTATTAATAAATTAAAACTTGCAATTCCAACTTCCAACACATGTAGTTAGAGATTGTGTAATTTTTGAGAAGTTAGACTATCTCTAATCATAAATATTAAAATGTTATTAATTTTATATTATTTCACAGTTTATATTATATTAAATATTAATTTCATCTCAAATCATAATACTATTTTTAATATTGAAAAAAATATTCTCTTTATATTTCTTTTTATCTATATTTATATAATTTATTATAATTCCCACTATTTTATAATTTATCTGTATCAAAATAAATAGTCTAATTATAAAATACATAAATATTAAAAAAATTAGACTATTTTAAAATTTACTCCAATTCAAATCTTCTGTCCCATTTGGTGTTCCAACTTCTATCTCATGTAACTTTATATGCACCATATTATTTTTTTTAAAATATTTTAACAGCCAACCGTTTTTTATTAATGATGTGTCACGTAAAAAAGTGTACAAGGCAATAGATAAGATATCAAATGAGACAAAAAATCTTGATTGTCTTTACTCTCTCTTAATTAAGTAAAATCATCTCTATTATTATTTTAATATATTTCTTCTAATTAAATATAATTATTTTCTTATTTTTTAAAATATAATAAATATTTATATTTTTTCAAGTTTACATTAATTATATAAGACCAAATATATAAGAGTATTATTAAAATATTAAAATAAAATATAATTTAAATTAAAAAATGAGACAATTAGATTGGAACATACCAAAAAAGAAACTAAAGTACAATATTTATTTTATCTTTGATTGTTTGTTATTATTTTGAATAAGATTTTGATGATATATATATATATTTATTTTTATTTTTATTTATTTTATTTGTGTGTCTTTTATTTGTGTAAGTTAATTTTTTTTTTTATGAATATTTATTTATTTTTCCATATAATGAAGAATTTTTGTCTGATTTTTAATGATCGGACTTATCAGATGACTTGATGTCAATTTTGAATAGAGCATATTTCAGTCGATGTGTCAATTATAGTTGCTGAGTTAAATATTATTTATTCTGGTAACTTAGTTAATAAAGTTTAAGGATAAAATTAATTTTATATTCATTTTAATTGTAATTTTTTCAATTACTTTTCTCGATATATATTCTTCTTATTCTAAAAAAAAAATACATATATATTTTATATATCGGTTAAACAAAATTAATTATTTATTTAACAAAGTGATAAACTAATAAATTAAAATATAATAATTTATTGCTTGTATTTAATTTTAATTTTAATGTTTATATATATATATATATATATATATATATAATTTTTTATATTGAAATTTACAATTTGTATTATAATGGGGCTTTTCTACATATAATGTTTTTAAAATGAATTTTTTTATAAATAAAAAATAAAAAAAATAAAGAAATGGCGTTCATATACAGTAAAACACTAAATTTGCCGTTTTACTATTCACAAACACAAAATTGCATCGAAAAAATGAGACTGGATTGAAAATGATTTTCTTCTCTAATTTCGCGTTGAGCACCAAAATAGTGTTGAGTTAGAAATGCAATTAGTAAGAAGTAATACATACTGGAAACTTATTCCTTATAGTATTTTTAAGTAAAATATTTATTAATAAGTATTTTAGTCTAGTAGTAAGATAAAATTATTTTAATAATTTAAAAATTAATTCAACCATATAAAATTTTGTTGAGTTTTTGAGTGAAAATAATTTATAGACATAGATTTCATATTTAAATTTTAATCGAGTGAATCTTTTTAGACCAATGTCAAATCAAAAACACAAATTAGGAATTAATCTTATATTTTTTATAATAAAAACACTTATAATTTTATAAAAAAAATTATAAAATTATTTTAAAAATAAATACTAAGAAAATATATAATATCATCTGATTCCAACTAAAATTTATAATTGGAGTAATAAATCAGTTGAATGTTAACACATGATTATATTTTTATCTAATTTGAAAGAAAACATCAAACTTAATTTAATTATATTAATTATATAAAAAAAGAAAAAAAATTGTTTTAGAACACGCACGTTATATATTTTAATTATTGGTATAAATTAATTTAATATTTTAAGTATTGTTAGTATTGTACGATAAATCATAACTAGATACGTACAGTATGACAAATTTATAATACACGTGGGAATTTGCAAATACGGTGGTTGTATACTATATGGCATAGAAAGGAAAATTATTAACAAGTTCTATAAAAATTTTGGGAAGCTTTTTCAAATTCTAATAGCACGTGTAATTATTTTATATTGTATTTAATAGACTTTTGAAAGGTTAAATATATCAATTTAATATGATATATATTATTTTTATTATGGACAATTTATTTTGATACACTTAATTATAATATAAATATATTATTAAAATTTTCTATAAATTTCTCAATATTAAAAAAAAATAGCCATATGTGTCAATATAAATCTGACATTAATAAATAATATATTTTTTTAATGTAGTTAATATAATTAAATTAGATATAGCCATATTATAGGCTATATAGCCTATTAGAATTTGTACAAGCTTCTCAAAATTTTTATAAAAATTACTTGTTAGTAATTTTCCTTTCTATACTATACAGTATATAATCACCATATTTTTATATTCCCTGGTGCTATAAATTCTTCATACTATATATATATAATTATGATTTATAATACAATATTAAAAATAACTAAAATATTAAATTAATAGATAAAATACTATTTAATCTCTAAAGTTATGTAAAATTAATGAAATGATACCTATATTTTCAAAAAGAAATTTTTTTTATCTTTATTTATTATTCCGTCAATAAAATTATCATTCCGTTAATTTTGATCATTAAATATCAGAAAAAATGAAAATACCTCACATTTTTCATCAAATTTTTTTTTTCTATTATTCCATTAAACTCTTATCAAATTTTCTCATCACCATCAAATCTCCATTCTCCATATAATTTGACCAATTATAATATTTATACATAAATTTTTCTTCTTTCGATTTCAACAAATCAAATTTTACATAATTAATTAATCAAAAAAAAGACTAGAATAGCATTAGAAGAGCTCAATTTGGATTAGTAGCAAGGAGACCATTTCTTTGATATATAATTTAATATATCCTTGGTTCTGTCATTTTTTGGATTAATTATTGATTTTTAATTTGGAGTGAAAAATTAGGAAAATTTAGCTTGAAGTGGTCCCTAATTCAAAATGAAGGGTTTGAAGGCATTTTGAAAATAAAAAATATTTAATTATTTTAATTTTTTAACAAAAAATTGAAAAAAAAAAAAGCAAATGAACTATTTCGATGACGGATCTAAAATATAGAAATAAAAAAAACTACTTTTTTAAAAATATAGAACCATTTTATTAATTTCGTCTAACCTCAAAAATTACAGTATTTTACCCTAAATTAATTTATAGCAATAATAAAAATTTATAATATATGTTTACCAAAATAAAATTTTCTCTTTCTCTTTTTTGTTGTAATTAATATAATTACATTAGGTTTGATTTTCCCTTTCAAATCATATAAAGATACAGCCACAAAGTGAACATTCAAATAGTTTATCATTCTAATTAAAAATATTAATTGAAATCACAGTAATAATATATAATTTTTTGAATGTCATTATTCGAATTTTATTAATATTAAATTTTTCTTCTCCAATATTAAAAAAAATAAATAGTTATTTTTTTTATACTTTATTTGTGAAATTTTTAAAAAGCTGTATTAAAAAGTATAATGACATTCTTCACAAAAAAACAATGCAAATCTAATTTAGAAAAGTATTGAATTAGATAAATTCGTTATGCTTTCTCTAAATAAATTGTATTCAGGTAAGTTACTTTTTTAAAATTGAGGAAATGTTGAATTATACTAACTAATTAGAAAATGTATTTGGTTTTAATTTATTTACATCTTTTATCAAAGTATAGTTTGTGGTATATCCCTTATTTGTATCAAACTTTCTTAAATTGAAAATGTTTTGTATGATTGAGGTTGAATTACAATAATTTTTAAATGAGATTAATTTTTGAAATTGTATCAAAGTAAAAAATGGTTTACTTGCTAATGTTTTTTTACATATAGAAATTGTCTGATATCTGAAAACTTATACACTTCGATTAGTTTAAACTCGAGTCGAATCAGTCCAAAAAAGTGTAAAACTCTCTTAATTATTAATAGTTCTATTCGTAGGATAACTCTTTTTTAAAGAGAAAGGTGTCGAATCATCCAAATAAATGTTTAACATCACCATGTGGAATTCTAGCAGTTTTTTTCTTTAATTTTTTTTTTAAATTAAATTTTTGAATCAAGGGTGATTTTTTTTTCTTTATTTTGTTTAATTTTGTGTTTAATAAACATAGATCTCTATAGAATTTATTTCTTTATAGATATGGATCTTATTATGTTTTCATTATTTTTTGTTTTCTTTATTAGTTTTGTTATTTTTTACAGAATTTAGTGTATCTTTTATAGAAGTTTTTAATGTTTTCTCCTATAAAAGTAATATGTTGTCTTAAACTTTTAAAAGTTCCAGATTTAAAAATTTTTATTTTTAAATTATAGCTAATATTCAAGCAATTAGATTTATTAAAAGACTTGAAAATTGATTTGTGATAAAAAAAAAAATATTAAATAGGGTGTGTTTCTTACCGAATTGTTAATTTTAATACTTTATCAATATAATTGAAAATTATTAGATGAAATGTTTTACGAATATTATTAAAAATTATTAAAAAAAATGCAAGTGAATTGATTTTATAATTTATTTTCAAATCAATATAAATAGAAGAAGGTTGATAATTTTCCTTTAAAAATAATAAAAATTAATTATCTAACTAGATGGAAGCCAGCATGACATACGATTATAAATTGTACCTTGTTTATTAAATAAAAGGTGTTTTATAAAATAAGAATGCATGCATTACTTTTTAATTTCAAAAAGTAATGGCAATTAAGAAATGCATGGCCAGCCACAATATTTCAAAATCCATCAAAGCAAGCAGCCACAATATTTTCTGATTTTATAATTAATTAATTAATTAATTTAATATCATCAACATCATTAGTGCTTTCCAAAAGAACCCACTGATTAGGAATTTTCGAAATTATTTAATTATTATTTTGATAGTACTTAGTCAATAAATTAAAATTAAAATTTGAATTTTGTATATGATAAGTTAGTATAATTCTGCCAAAAAGACATCAATAATTCAGATTGGATTTCATTATATTTAGTCAATAATGCCCCACATAAACCATTATTGACATGTCTTACGTCACATTGATAAGACAATATACGTTGTATATGAAATTACAGCCACCAGGTTAAAAATTTATTTTTAAATAGTTCGAGATTTATAAAAATTAAATTTTAATAAATCATACAAAAATTTTCAATACATTTAAAAATATTTTTTAGATTGAGATGGCCAAAACTCATTTGAATATGAACTATCTTCATTTCTGTCGAAACATAATTTAATAATTTCTTCGTCTTATATTAATAGTCTTAATTTTTATTTTATTTTATCTCAAAATAATTATTATATTTCTAAATTTATACTATTTTTTAACTAAATGTTCTCTTATTATCCTTATTATTTTTAATTAAAATTTTTTATTTATATTTATTTCATTTCAAGGTGAATTAGATTTAGAAAAAAGAGTCTTAACCAAAAATAAAAACTTAGAAAAAATAAAAATAATCATGACCTTAAATAATGAAAATAATTAAAAATTAAAATATTTAATTAAAAATTATGATAATATTTAATGATAGTGTAAAGATTAAGAAAATTTGGTTGAATATAATAAATGAGAGGAGAGGATAATTTATATGATAATTTAAAAGAAAAAAAATTGAGTGGCAAAAAAAATTAAAATAAAATTCTTAATATATGTGTAAATTTATTTCACTATTAATAAGAAACAGAAAAAATAATAATTATATATTTTTTTTAATAATTAATTTAAAATTGATTATGTCTATTAATGCTCAAAAACGAAATACCACTTGTATGAGTTGTATCATATTATTAGAACCACTTGATTTACGTCATTGATTGTGATATTTATGTTAAGCCTACCTAATAGAAAAATAATCACAGTTAATGTTATTTTTTTATTTTTTTTCCATATAGAGTACTAATTGAAGTTCTGATCTTTTCCCAAATTTTTATCATATTTTTTTATCTATATATTTTTAAAAGTATTTTAACATACTTAAATTATTATTATTATTAAATTTTAAATATTCTTTTTGATAATTTTAAATATATATATATATATATATATATAAAGTTTGGCATAATTTATGAAAATAGTTTTTCATATGGGAAAAAGTTATTTTTCTAAAAGTGATATTTCCAAAAGTAATTAACTGTATGTTTGTGTTTAGTAAAATATAATATAAAAACTGCTTATAAACTCATAAAGATATTTTTGTCTACTAATTTTTTAAAATTAACTACGCTTTTAATCTAAAATTCAGTTATTTTGAAAAGTTTCAATTTCTAACTTATCCAAATAGTTGAATTTTAGCTATTCAGATAATTACTTTTATTAATTTTAATATTTACCAAACACTATAAACTGAAATAAAATTAATTTCTCACAAAAAAAGTTATTTTTCCTTTTTATAAACTGTGTCAAACGGACACTACATAAAACAAAATAATGAAGTGATTTATATAAATTTAATTTTTAACACATGGAAAAAAGTTTTTTAAACACTCTAATTTTTGTTTTATATATATACACACAGACAAATCGTTTTACAAGAATATTAGTTCATTTTGTAATAAAAATATATTTTTATATTAAAATTAATCTATAATACTAAATTAAAAGTTTTTTGATTATTTTAATATATGTGGAATTCAAATATGAGTCTAGTATCCAAGTTGTATATGCATTTATAGTTATATTATGTTTAGATATATGATTTTTTTTTATTCTTTTTAACTATGTAAAAAATAAAATTTCAACTACGAGTTTCTGATCTATCATTATGACTTAAATTTTGATCAATTAGAGAAAAAAAATTCATAGTTATTCTTATTATGTAACTTATAATATTATTTTAACTAATTTATTTTTTTATGGATAAAAAATCATATATATTAACCATTTGTTGATTGTTCTTTTAGACACAATGTATTAATTAATTTATCCTATGGACAAGTGTATATTTTATACAAATTTAATTAAGTTGGAATACCTACTTTTTTAGAATTGATAAATTATAATGAATACAGGCAGCAGAGTTGGTACTTGGTATTAGATTGATGAGTTAATCCAAAATTAGTTTTTAATTATTGAATAAATATTAATAACCTAAATGGTTAATTGCTATAGTTCTTGACAATTGACTCTTGACCCCTTTAAACAAGCTAATTGAGCTTTTTGTCAGTGCTTGAATTGGATGCTAATGTATATATATAATATATATATAATTTAAAAATATTGGAAATGTATTCATGATTATTAAGATAATATATTATATAAATGGTTGCCCAAATGCTATGCTTTTTACTTTTATTTTTTTATTAGGTCAAAATTAAAAGAAAGATCCAAATAAACATAATTTGCTAAATATTTTAATTAACAATGATAATCATTCAGTTCTATTTGGCCACAACAAGTTTTACATCATAATAGTTAATAGGTTTAATGACAAAAATAATAATAATAATTAATTTTTAAAATAATAATTAATTTCAAATAGACGATGTTGTCCTAATTTTAAAACTTAAAAAATTGAAATAAAAATTAACTTATTATATTATTTTTTATCTACTCGTTACTAAATTATAGTAATTACGACTTTTAAAATATAATTAAATTTTTTTTTATCATTAAACCTAATTAATAATAATACTATATTACATTTTCTAATTAGGAAGTGTTTGTTCAAGGGTTTAGGGCCTACAGAAAGTTATGACTATTCTATAATATATTTCAGAGTGAATATTATGTTTATGGTATCCGCACACATGTTTATAAAAACATTAATACAGTTATATAGAATTCAGTGTTAATTATAAATAAAAAAAATTAATTTATATCTGAAATTTCAAAATTGCTCCTAAATTACTATAAAAATATCCCACCAAAAATTTCCGTTGATAAACAAACATCATCGACAAAACAAAATAGTCGGCTGAGGTAATGTCGGCAAAACATTACCGACGAAAAATGAAAAATGATTGGTTATTTATCGAAGAAATTTTGATCGATAAACAGTTTTATTGTGGTTGGTAATTTACCGACAGATTAAAAATTCGTCGGCAAGTTTAAATTACGGACATAACATTACTCTGCTGGTAATTTAGTCAGTAAATAGAGTCGTTGGTAATATCGTCAGTATATTTTCGTCGGTGAAGCTACCAGTAAATTATTTATTTATTTTTTAATTTTGATTAATGTTTATATTATATTTAAAATTAATACTAATATATTTTTATAATTATATTTTAATAATTTTAATGCAGTAATTAATAAAATAATAAAATCAATATTAATATGCTAAAATTTGTATAAAATATGCTATGACATCTAGTTAAGGAGTATAGTGTGCTCTATTTCATCATCGTGGTCAATGAGATAATCAATATCGGACACCGCAACACCATTGGCACTAGTGTCGAGATCACCAGCGAAATGAGGAGGCTGAAAAGTAAGAGAATCTGAACCAAGAGGATGAAAAGCAGGAGTAACTGAACCAAGAGGCTGAGAAACATGAGCAATAGGCTGAACTAGAGGAGATGAAAGAGGTATCCTAGTGGGTCTCGTTATCATTTGTATCCAATCATTTAACTAGTGTAAACGTTATCTGCCGCGTTGTATCTGTTTGTCACGCTATTTGAGTGTCTTCTTAAAACGACTCTTAACCTCCTGTACATATTTTTGTACGCACATATCTATTTCTTCTTGAATAGTCTATGATGTAAGAGGTGGTAGGGCAGAAAAAGAAGAGTTGGTGCCTAGATAGCCATGCAATTGAGGGCCTGAGAGCCAATGTCGTACACTCGACCCCCGTATATCCCCAACAGCCTGCAGATATAAATCATGCTAATCAACAAGAGTAGGCTCAGTGGATCCTGGACTAGGTTGCAATAAGTGATTTCGAAAGTTATTAATATCCTCCTATATTTTACAAATTGAAGTCATGTTAGTTTATATTATCACACTATAAACATATTTAAAAGCACTTAATAAAAATTATTTACCATTGGTACTTATATGAACACTTCAAAATCTAGTGTCAATAAAAATTTAGCGGTGATGTCTCTTAGTGTGTGTATGAACAAAAGCTCGACAGAGTGGGGTTCACGTTCCAATTTCTAAGTCTGTTAACAAAAATATTTTTTATTAGTATTACATTTAGGAGCAGCTAATTAAAAACTACTATTAATTTTATTAATCATTACTAATCGTGCATTATGTTGTGTATGGAATAATGATCCTCCTATATGTTTGGATAGACAGACTCCTGAACCTCCAATCTCTATCCTTCTATTTTGACTGCTCTACTCAAAATTAAAATAATTTTAATTTTATTTTCGTCTTTACAAATATTTCTTAATGCAAAAAAATTATTAGTTTCTAATTGAAATATTAAAAACATAAAAATAAAATAAAAATAAAAAAATAATTTTGATTTATTTTAAATTAAAATAAAAATAAAATTTTCAATAAATTATTATATTTAAAATATAAATTGAAGAATAAGAAAGAGAGACCGGGGTATAGTTCGAAGGGTTGTTTTTTTTAGACTTTACGATTGTTTTAGTACATATTTTTATTTTTATGATTTTTTGTTATTTTATTTTAGTTTTTTAATAAAAATTGATAAAATTTTCCAATCGAAAAGTATTTATTAAGCATGAGTTGAAATTGTTATTTGTTTTTTCTTTTATGTCCTCCAATTTTATAATTATTATAAGGAGTGGACGTAAAATTTTTAGAAATGAATATTTCATATTTAAGGACGGATGCATAAATTTTTAAAAATGATATCATGATAATGACATAAATTTATTTAAAAATATAAAATAATAAAATTACCAAATAAATATATATTTTAATTAGAAATAATAAAAAATTATTGCAATATTATTGAAAAAAAGAAGGAAATTGAGAAAGAAAATAAGAAAATGAAAGAAGTAAAGGAAAATTAAAAAAAAAGCGAAAGAAAATTAAATTAAATAGTATTTTATTAGGGATTAAAAAATTAAAATTTCAAATTAAAAGGACTATTTTATAGGTAGTAGTAAATTTTGTGTACTAAATAATAATTTATTTTAAAAAATTTAAAAATTAAAGAGTAAAAAAGAAAAGTAAAAAAAAGAATTAAATAATACTTTATTATGCATTAAAAAATTAATTTTTCAAAATAAAAAAATCATTTTATTAATTTTAATAAATTTTAAAAATTAAATAATAATTTATCCTAAAAAATTTTCAAACTTAAGGGGAGGCACGCCCCCGACATAAATCTGCCTATGATTATTATTATCCCTGTATAGAATTGGTGTTGGAAATTTCAATGAGATGATGGATCAAATATTTGCGGTTGTGGAATTTTACTCGTTTGAAGTCTTGAAAGTTGAGTTATGGCTTGATATAACCACCGAATGAATCAAGCTTACCGTTATTGCAAAGTCAATTACTCTAATCACCACCGGTGGCATCACAATAGGAACAACAACAATTCATCCATTTTCTATGCGGCCTCAAGCTCCTCAGTAAATGGACCTTTCTCAACTCCGTAACAAAAACAACAACAACAACAATCAATCATAGTCACCCCAACCAAATGTTGTTTCCACTAGTCTCCATTTATCTTTTGGTGACCAATAACAACAGCAGATATATAAAATAAAATAAAAATCACCATTATTGATCACAACAGAGTTTGTATGCCAATCCTCTGCTTTTTATCCTTATTATCAGAAGATTTTGTCACCCAAATTAAATGGCAAAGAGACGAAATAGAATAATTCCTTCAAGCCTAGGCACCCATTTTTCTCCCTCTTGTTTTTTTTTTTCAATTGGGTTCTCTCTATTTTTGTTTTTGTTCCAATTTTTGGTGGTTGAGTACATAAATGAAAATGACTTTATTTGTTCTTATACATGGAGAATAATTGAGGAACACGTTAGTATAGCCGAGGAATCGATAGCCAGACGATTAGGGTATTTTTTTTTTTTTTGGATTCATTTCAATTGCATTTTTTAGGATATATGATTTGGGAAAAAATTGAGGAAATTGTGAGAGTGGGTGGATGGAAACAGAAGAAAGAAGCAACGGTAATATTATTTCTCTTATATTATTATTATTGTAGTCCACATAATGAAAATAGAAAGCAAATGAAAGACATTAAAAGATTAGTTACAATAATAGTTTTTTGTAATATCAAATATATTTTTATATTTTTAAAAATAAAAAAGGAGCGATATATTTTATGATGTAAATATGACTGATATATTGACACATTTTCCCTTTAAATAATACATTTGAAATTTCTAGGTTAACTTCTCTATTATTATGTACTATTAATTCATGAATTGGGTAATATATAGGCTTCTAGCTATGAACCTCAAGCAACTAAAGTAGGCGTCCGATGGATGAACCAAAAAAAATGATAATAATAAAATTAAGTGTAAATTAAAAATCATTGCTTAATTTCTTTAGTTTTTTAGCTAAATAATGTAATTATTATATTTTAATTAATAAAAAGCAGGGAAAATACTAAAAAAATTCAATTTTTTGTATGGATTCAAATTTTGAATGTCCTAAAACCTTCAAAGTTGAGACTCTAAAATTATAAATTAATAATTTCACAATGGATTATATATTTTGTAATATTGGATAAGAGTTTAAATTTAAAAAAAAAAAAATCTCATTTTAAAATTTTTGTAACGTTAAACCTATATTTCTAGTGTTTTTTTTTTCCTCAATATTAAGAAAGAGAAAATTGCTTTCCTATTAGCCAAAAATAAGTAGACAAAATTTTCGTATATGGTTCGCAAGAAAATAAAAAGCCAGCCAAAAAACTTATGAGCAATAATTAAAAAATAAATAAATAATTTTTCTAATGAGTATCTTTAAAAACTGTTATTTTAAATACAATATAATTATAAAACAGTTATATTAAAAAATTTTAAATTAATTAATTAAAAAATAAATTAAATAAAAATATATTTATAGAGTTATATTTTATTATAATCACTATCATTTTAAATGATGGGTTAGAATTCTCACTTTTTATTTATATAATTTATTTTTAAATTAATTTATTTAATATTATTTATATTTTTAATTCTTAACAAATGTATTTTATGCATTCGTCAAAAAATTAAAAAATAAAAAATAAAAATTATCATTCCTAACTTTCATATAAACTATAATGGTATAGCATGATATAATTTACCATTTAGAGGTTAAATGCATAAATTATTTTTGTAGGGTGGGCCGCCTAAGAATTTAGGTTTCAATAACTTAATTTATTTTTAGCATAAGTTTGTATTATTGATTAATTTTTACGCAACGCATTAATTAATTAATTAATTAATTAATTAAATAATTTAATCTGATCAAAAGCTAGAAGATTCATAAATTAAGAAAATTGTTCATTTATGACTTACCCCCTACTAATCAAGTTTACTTGAAAGGAGAAAACTCCCTAATTAAACAAAGCTTTTATTTTATTTTATTTTAAAGTCAATGATACATGTACAATTAAATCTATAATAAAACATATTTTACACGTCAAACTATTAAATAATAAGTTGGGGCGGAGCTAGCCTATGCTTGGTGGATGAAGTGAACCCATTGAAATTTTCAAAAGTTTTATTAATATATAAGCATTTTAAATGGTGATCTCATTAAAATTTTTAAAAGTGACATTTAAAATTATTAAAGTGTCATATAATTCCATTTGAATATTTTTTATAAATTTTATGTTTTACCATCATTAACATGTATATAGCGACCCATTCAAATTTACTTAATTTTTAATATTTTAATCTAAAGTTTCAAATATTTAAGAATTTCTAAAAATTATGTGTATTTTAAATTTTATTCTTACTCAAATTTGTATTTTGATTCTATTTAAATTATTAATATGTCCATTAATTTTATTTATTTTTAATTTTCAAGTAAGGATATATTCATTTCAAGTAATACAATAAATTTATAAAATTATGTTAATTAAGGATATTTTGAAAAAAAATATAAATATATCTATAATATTATTAATTTACAATTTGTTTACAAATTTTATTAGTTTTAATAAAATTTAATTAAAATATAAATAAATTTATAATATTAATGATATGAATTTTTAAATAAATTTTTACTCATACAAAACATAAAAAAATAAATTATTATTTATAATTATTCATCGAATAAAATTTTTTATTCCGCCCTGATAATAAGTTATATAATGATGGATTAGTTTTTGTTTTTTCTCACAAGATTCTATCCCTTAAGTAGAACAGTTTAGCTGCCTTTGAAATTGGAACAAAACAAAGATTAATTAGGGAAGACCAATACAATACAAGTGTGAGAGAATTAGAGGTAGAGACTAGAGGAGATAGAGAGTTTCATTTTTAATTAAGGCAATGGTTAGGTATGGTGATAGTTTTTCCACAAAAAAGAATGGATGGATGGTCGACCACTCCACCTTCTCCGCAAGCATACTTCTTCTCCAAGTTGGATGTGATGATTCCTAGAAATGAAGCAATATAAATATCATACTTCATAGATTAATATTTTGTCTTTTTTGCAAGTTGCAGCCACATGTTTTACCACACTATCGACTCATGTTAATATTGCCTAATATATGTGTCAATCCAATATAATAATAATAATAATTAACTTTATTTTCCTTCTCTCAACACTTAACTACTCTTCTGTTTCTTTCTAGAGGTGCCACCATTCAAGAGTATAATTAAAAAATTTTATTAAGGGACTAAAGTTAAATTAATAAAAAAAATTTAATAATATAAATTATATATAATTTTTTTAACTAATTAAAAAATTTACATATATATATACATATATTTAAAATTTTTGGAAAATCAATATAAATATGTATTTAAAAAATTTTGGGGGGCCAGGACTACCCCTAGTCCCCCCTGATTATACTCCGGCCACCAGCCATGGCTGGTGGTACCTCCACCCTCTTCCATTTTCTAGAGTTTTTTGCTTAGATTTTCTACATGTAGTTAATATTTTCTCTACTACTCTAGTAAATAATTTGGATTTTTGAAGCTTTCAAACTGTTTCTTTTTTCTTTAGAAGGAGCGAGTTGTTTTTATCTTATTTTGAGTATCTAAACTGCAATTTTTTTTTTTTACTTTGAAGGTTCTTGTGAGATTTGATGATTTTATACAAACTGTAATTTTCGAGTACTCAGATATTTCTCAGCAGCTTTGCAGGATTGATAAATATGTTTAATAGTATTAGTGGAGAGTTAAAATGGCTTGGCCCCTTTAATAGATTAATTATTTATTACTCTCTTTCGAATATAATTTTTATGATATGAGATTTCCTGATAGTAGATTTACCATTATCACTATTTGAAGCAAAGAATTTCAAGAAAAAGAAAAAGAAGTTGATCCTTTTCGTATTTTTTTCTGGTCTTTTCTCTTTAGATAAATCTCAAATTTGTTTATATTTTCTTGTACTCATTTTCTCATTTGTTGCTGTCATACTTTCTATTAGATTTCTTTCTCTGTATCCAATGGATTTTGATTAAAATTGTGATTAGGGTTTATGCATCCATCATGATTGGTCCAACACATGGGCTCCATGGAAAATTTGTGTTTAAAGTCCCACGTTTTAAATACTATAATCCATGTAGTTGTCACTTACCAATTTTATATAATATTTAATTAATAATTATTATCCCAACTTATCAAATAATTATTGTCTGCTTGACAAAAGTTTTGCATTCTTGTTTTTCACATTGTAACATGTAGGAGAATTCATTAATTTAATTCAAATTATTTCAATAAATTATTTTTTTATTATGTATTCACATTCATTGTTGTTAGAATCAAAACGGATCCATCAATTAGATTAAATTAATTGAAAATCGATTTTATTTTCAATCCAATACAACTTTATTACTCAGATTAATTTAATTTTCATACGAATTGACTGATTAACCTGCAAATGGATAGTTTATCAACAATTTCCTCTGCAAAATAACTTTATAAAATGAAATATTAATATTAATAACACTTTTAAAAATAAATTTAATAATAAATTTTTAAATATATTGGAAAAATATATTTAAATTTGTAAAATAAATTAATAGCAAATTTTAAATATATTATAATCCAAATTTAAATTTCTAAACTAAATTAACGATAAAATTTAAATAAATTGTAAAATAAATTTAAGTTTTTAGCATAAAAAATTAAATCTCTCTATTTTTATTTTATTCAAAAAATTTATTACTTCTAAAATTCTTATTACCAATTTATTTTATTACTATTTTAAAATTATTTTTATATATTATTTATTAAAAATTATTGTATTCAAAATATTTTAAATTATTCTATTGAATTACTTATAAAATTTTTATTAAAAATATTATTTAATATTATTTTTATTATTTTCGATTTAATTTCTATTGAATTATAGTTGAATCTCTGAATTGTGACACTTTACTTCTACATATTTGAATGTCAAGCTGAGTTTGAAAACCTTGCTCACAACATTATTTTGACTAATTAAAATTTTATTTCAGTTATTTTGTGATTTTCGTTTTATTATTGTTGGAATAAATGCAAACAAAAAAAATTATAATTTTCAGCATTGTTATAATTTTAAATGGCTAATCATTAGATACTATTCTAAATATTGAATTTATTTATATTCAAAATTGAGAATATACTTATCAAAACCAGACTGAATTAGTTGGTCGAATTAGAAAAATAAAAAATCGAACTAAGAATTGAGCTGATTAGTCCCTTTTTATTTGTCCCGAAAAAATCAAATAAAAAATTAATAAATTTATCAGTTAACCGGTGAATTAGTCGAACTGAAATGATGAACCAATCAAATTATAATGATTTTTAGGTTTAGGCGGATCAGCTTTTTTTAAAATTTTTTAATCAAAATGATGTCATTTTTTGTCAAGCAAAAATGATGTCATTTTGAGTTAAAAAAATTTTAATAGTTTCGTTTCAATTTTATCTGACGCCAAAATCATTATCCTATTACATGTTATTCTATTGTACGAGTAGATGTTTAAGCAAGTAAATATCTATAATTTATTATATATATAACTCTTGACTTAATATAATTGGATTGACACTATAAAAAAAATATCTTTATATAAATTCTTAATTTAACCATAATTATATTATATTTATTTTCATCATATACATAATAAATATATATATATATAAATTCTTAATTTAACCATAATTATATTATATTTATTTTCATCATATACATAATAAATATATATATATATATATATATATATATATATATTGGTTTTTCTTATTTAATTCGTTTGACCTCGATCGAATTTATGACTCTCTAATATTTTGCTTTCACCTATTTTTTAATCGGTCTAATTTTGAAAATATTGATTGAGAACACAAATGCCAAATATTAATCGGGAATCACTTATTCAAATATATCATATACTAATTTTTTAAATTTTTAAACAAATTAGAATTTTAAAATAATTGCTGCTAGAATCTATTAAACTTTGTTTACATAGTATTTTTAGGTCTCGTATGTGTTTTAGATAATTAATTGCGGAGATTTTTGTTGATTCATTTTTAATGAAATTAACTCAAGGAAATACTGTCAATAAAGAATAAAATAATCAGTAATATTTTGTTTTCATTGAGAAAAAAGAGTTCCATTATTACAATTTACAAAATATCCAAATCTATATATTTCAAAAACATCATAAAAAATATTTATGTCCGAGTCAATGTTTCATTTATAAATAATAATGACACTAAAATATTATTGCTTGATAATGTGAATGTGAATTGTAAGATGATAAAAAAAAAAAGTTTTTTGTTCAATTTTATAATTAAAATTTAAATGATTAATGAGATTAGTTTAACCTTCACAGAAATTATAATGATTTAGGGAGAAAGAGTAATTATATATTATTTATGAGTTGTGAAAATTTTTAAATTTAACTTGATTTTTTTTTCAATCATTTAAAAATATTTTTGAATCAATTTATACGGGAATCAATATTAAATCTCCTTTTTATATGAATTCAAGTGCACACCCTACACTCATTCTATTTATTTAAGAATTACTTTTTGAGTATTGAATCAATAATCAAGCCTTGATTAATGAAGATGAGTAAGTTCTTTTACCAATCAAGCTAATTCTAAGAATTATTATATATTTTTATTATATAATTTATTAATTTTAATTTTAATTATATAATATAAATATAGTGAGAATTTTTTTAAGGAGTGTCAAAAGGATATTGATTAAAAAATATATAATTAAGATAAAATTAAATAAAAAATTTAAAAAGTAAATTAAATGAATGAAAAATAAAAAATTTAACATATCACTTAAAATAATAATAATATAAAAAATAAAATTTTATTAAGCCGATGATTCAGCAGAAACAAATAAGAAAATAATGGTTGAATTTTATAGTTGTCATCTTCATGTGGAAGATTAAAATTACTCCAAATAAATCTAAACTGGTGGAAGTAGAAATACCATAGGTGACTTTGTATACTCAAATTAAGAAATGCTCGTATTTAAGAGGGAGTCCATACCCAATGTTGCAAATTATATTTGAGGAGGGAGACTAATGAAATTTCAAGTTCATAAATCTCACATTGAAAATAAATGAATTTAATGATGGATATATAAATAAAAATAATTCATAAATATATTATCTTAAAATTTTAGATTAAAGTATGATATTAAACTTATAAATATATCATTCATCAAAGATTCATTATAATAAGAAAAAAATAAAAAAATTATATTAAATAAAATATTTCATCATATATTAATTTAGCATACGAAGTAAGTTCATACATTCATGATAAGAAAGAATTTTCCCTGACAATTGTATTTTTCTCAAAAAAAAAAAAATGCAAAGGCAATACTATTTTGTTTAGTATGAACTCAATTAAATATCCTTTTATAGGTGAATTTAAAAATATACACTTGATTTATATATTAAAAAATTATCCTGCTAACTTTAAAAAATAAGGTAATATTTGGTGAAGTGCTATATTAACAAAAACAAATAATTGAGAGACTTAACTAACAATTTAATAAAAATAAATAATTTGAGCACTTTTCTCAATTTTAGTTAATATTTTTAATTTATTATTTACGAGTACAACCTTTAATTTTAATATTTATATATTTTTTAACTTTAAAACATCTCTTTACGAAATATTAATATTTTTTTGGAATACTATTTCCAGCAATCTGGGCGCCAGGAATTCTCCTATTACCCTTAACGTGCCTATTATCCTGTGCTACCACGTGGCAGTATTCATGATTAATTGTTAATAATTCATTAGTTATTATTTTGTGATATAATTTTGAAATTTATAAACTAAACATATAATATGTTTTTAAATTTATTTAATTATATTATAATTTTATTTTTTAAAAAATAAAAATAAAATTATAATTTCATTAAAAATATTATTTGACTTAAAAATATCTCTAACTGTTGTAATAAAAATAAATTTATTAATAAAAAATATCTCTAACTATTTAGTATTTTTGCCAGAAGTGAGTACTGTATGGTTTTAATAATAAAAAATTAATTGAATATGATTGATGAAATTTGATTATTTCGTAATAAAATATTCGTTTCAATTATTTTAAAATTAGTAATCGAATTAAATTAAATTTATATTTATTAATATATAAATTATAATTTTTGGCAATAATATATTTTTATAATTATTTTGTATTAATAATGTTTAATTTTTTAATAATAATTTTTATTTTTATTTTTATTTTTATTTTTATATTAATATATATAATTTAATAATATTTAAACTATAAATTATGATTATTTGATTAAGACAGATAACCAAACCCAAAAAATTTAGTTTAGTTATGTTTTATTTTTTTAAATTTGATTATTATTTCAAGGAGATTAAAAATTTTAATTAATTGAATATTCACTCATACTAATTTTTGTTATTTTTTCTATTAAACTACTATGAAAATATCAATCTTAACCTTAATCTATATGCAAATTTTCCATTTTTATCAAAAATGAAATCATGCCAAATTTTAAAATTGACATCTTAATCAATCTCCTTTTGAAATGTAAAATTATAAATTGTTGTTTCTTTACCTGTTTTAGCCCTTTAAGTAGACTATATATATATATATATATATTAGTATATTTTTTTATTTAATTTTATTTTTAGTTAACTCTAAAATATTCAATAAAAATTGAAAAAAAATAAAAATATCATTACCATTTTATTTTAAAATATATTTTTTAAAAAATATTTTTTATTTTTTCTTTTAAAAAAATAATTTAAGAAGAAATTAAATTATTTCTTCTTAACAAATAAAAAATTTATTTCACATTTTTAACAAATTTGAAAATAAAAAGTAAAAATATTTTTTTAAAAAAATATTTTTTATTTTCAAATTTTTATTTTTTAAAAAATAAAATAAAAAATATTTTTGAAAATATTTTTATTTATTTTATTTTCAAAGTTGTCAAAAAATATAAAAATATATTTTTTAACCTTAAAAAAAATTTATAAGTAAAATAGGATATGATTAATTAAAAATAAATGGTAAGAATATTTATGTTTTTTTACTGTTTTTGTTAATAATTTTAAAATTGACTATAATAAAATTAGATAAAAAAATTTACTATCTAATAATATATTGTGACATTTATTAAAAATGAGTTAATATATTTTTAAAAAATTAAAAAAAATTAATATATTAAAATATTTTACAAAAAGAAATCATAATTAACCCTGTATAAAAACCAGTTATCAACTCAACTTGAGAAAATAATTGTTTAAGCTACCCAACAAGGAAAAGGGGAAGTAGCATAACTTTTGTTTTAATTATTTGGATAATCAATTATAAAATTTAGATATTATTTAAAAATATAAATATAAGTATTTTGTAAATTATTTAGTGTTTATATAAAGTTATTTTTTTTAAATTAATAAAATTTAATAATAAATAAAAATTATAATTATCAATTATAATTTTTATCTATTAAAAAATATATTTTTATCTCAAATTGAGAATTATAAATATTTAGTAAATTATTTAGTATTTAGATAAATATTATTATTTTTTAAATCAATAAAAATTAATAATAAATAAAAATTATAATTATCAATTATAATTTTTATCCATTAAAAAATATATTTTTATTTCAAATTGAGAATTATAAGTATTTAGTAAATTATTTAGTGTTTAGATAAAAAAAAAATAAGATTAATAAAATTTAATAATAAATAAAAATTATAATTTTTATTCACTAAAAAATATTTTTTTATTTCAAATTGAGAATTATCAATAATCATCCAAACAGTTTAGGTAAGTAACGCTTCGTCTATAAACATATATTATTAATAACAATTAGAAAAAAGAGGGGAAGTCTTATTCATGCAAACCATTAGATTGGCAGTATTAATAACAAGGGGCACGTGAATTCAACAAATTCCATAAATCCAACGGTGGAAAGTAATTCTTTATTTTCCGTAAAGAATTAAAAAGATAAAAAAAATATCTAGATCCACGTGCCAGTGAAGTGTAGATAGATCATAGATGTTTAAATCGTGAAAACCACGAAACAGCAAGGGCATTATTGTCATTTAAATTGTATTAAATAAACACTGCCTAGAATCTATATCGCATTTCCATCTGCCACTGCTTCCACATGGGGTCTCTTTTAATTTATGTACCTCACCTGCCCACGCTTTTACTCGGTCACCGGTAAACCCGGTCACGAAAAAACATGGGGCGGTTTGGTTTTTACGATTCACGAGACAAACGGTAACTCACCATCATCGGTTTCGTAAATCAACCCCACGTGGCGTAATAGGCGGTTGACGTGGAGCTGTGCATGAATAGAAGCCGCAGAGATAGGTGACTCGAGTTTCGCGAGCAAATTTTTTTAATTTTTATATGGGTTCGAGTTAGGATGATATAAATTCGATTTAATTAGTTTAAAATTTTTTTATTAAATTAATTTAATTTTTTAATTTAAATAATTTTTAAATAAAATTAAATCACCATTATAAATTTTATATTATTTGATCACATCGATTTATCAGTTTCAAGTTAAATATATTTTTTATAAATTATTATTTTATTATAAATTTAATAAAAAATATTAATATTATAATAAAAATTTTAAAAATAATTTAATATACAACATAAAATTTATTTATTTTATTAATTATATATAAAATATATTTTTTCTCAATAATTATACTATATTTATTTATAGTTAATTTTTATGAACATTAATTTTTTTAAAATTTTAAATTAATAATAAATTAAAAAATTATGTGAGTGTATATAAAGTAAAATTAAATATATTTAATTATAATGATAATAAAAAGCTATATATATTATTTTGATTCTATTCAATTTGTAATATAAAAAAATTCAAATTATAAATTAAATTAAATTTTAAATTTATTTTATTTTTAAATTAAAATTAAATTAAATAATTATAAAATTATTTATATTTTTTTAATTTAATAGATTTAATTTGATGGATTTAATAAATTTGGCTTTGACTAACTTTTTCAATTGTATTGACTGGGGTTAGTTATATTTATTGCCTTAGTGTTTAGATCTAAGTTTAGGTTGAGGGCTTTATACAGTAATATTTTATGTGTTGTAATTTAAGTATTTAAAAATTTTTATAAAATTTTTTTAAAATTATAATTTGATAATATTTAATGTAATTAATTTAATGATATATTTTTTTTATACTGAATAAAAATCAAATAGACAACTAAAAATATATTATAGGTGCGTTAAATTTAAACCGTTAGATATAATTTATAAAATTTTAAATATATATATATATTTTATTCATTTGATTTTTATTTAGTATAATAGATATATCATTTGATTCATTATATCAAATATTGTGAAATTATAATTTTTAAAATTTTTTATAAAAATTTTTAAATACCTAAAATGTAACATATAAAAAATTACGATGTAAAAATATACAGACATATAAAGGATTGCTGTATAAAAATACACAGTAATCTCTCAACCCAAATTCAACATCTTCAATATTTAATTTGTAGCACAGAAATTATTTAATTTTAATTTAATTGTATAATAGTTCATGCTGTTATTTTCTGAATTAAATTTCGCAGAAATACATATATAACATTCAATTATTTTTTTAATATTAATTAACGTTAATTAGGACACGATGTTACTTTTTTATAATTATTTCATAAAAATATAACGTTAGAGTAGATGGGCGGGGTCGAAATTTATAATCCAATTAGAAAATTTGTGTTAGTTTTTATAATTAATGTAAAATTTTGAATTAACTTTTAACAATTGATTTATTATTTTCTTCGGATTTTTCTAGCAAATACCTTAAAAACATTTATTACAACAATTATTACAGATAAATTATATTAAAAAAATATAAATTAATTAATATAAAAATGAATTAAATAAAAAAAATATTTTAATTGAGTTTTATTTTATTATAATTGGTATTAAGTTAATTGATAGATCAAAATCTATATTTTCATTTATTTATTTTATTTTTAAATTTATTTATTTAAAATTATTTAAATTTTTAATTTTTAAAAAATATTAATATTTTTTAGAGTACTTATTAGAAAAATTATTTTAATATTTATATATCATTATTTATAAATTATTATTATTTTAAAATTAAAAATTTTATCGATTTAGTTGTTTGCAATTGAAAAATATGAACTCAATAGACAAAAATATTAATTTAAATTAATAGTTGTTTTAATTCAATAATAGAGTGAGATCACCTCAATAATGATTTTTAAAGTTCAAACTGAAACCAAGTTAGACTCCCTCCCAAAAATATTTGTTGTTTAATAGCGCAATTAAACATGGCATGTTTTCGCTGAATATGATTGAAAAATATTAAAAAGATATTCAAATTATTTTATTATTTGTTAATGTATTATTTTATTTTTATTTTCGTACCTCAATAATATATATAAATGAAAATTTATAATATTTGAGAAAGAGGAAGAACTTTTTTCAATTGTTAACCACTTTCTAGAAAAATCCAATAAACAAAGCCGAGTCTAATAAGTGTCGGCGCCGCTTAAAAAACCGGCTAAATTGGGAAAATAGGAAAGCCGAAAAATCTCAAAAAAAAAAAAAAAAGCTTTCGGCTTAGGAAATTTTCAATTTTGATTTTTCAAAAAAAAAAAAGCGGAGGGGGGGTGGGGTCCAGTAGAAAGAGATTTGCTTTTTTAAATTCTTGAACGGTTTTTTTTTTTCTTTGCTTTTGTTTTTTCAGTTGTTAATGTTATTATTAGTACTTGTTGAGGAAGGCAGAAGAGGTGGGACCAGATCAGATCAGACCCACAACTTGTTGAGGAAGGCTGAAGAGGTGGGACCAGATGAGATCAGACCCACTACTTGTTGAGGGAGGCTGAAGAGGTAGGACCGGATCAGATCAGACCACAGGCTGTAATGTTGACATTAAGAGTGGGCCCTCTATAATATCAAATCTAATGTTGGGATCCACTAAAAAAATCTAAAGTATATAATGATATACTTCGTAATCACGTAAAAATAAATTATATGAATATATTTATATTTTAATTATACATTAATTTAATTTTATTATTCATTGATAAAGAATGTTCCATCTACTTAATAAATTTTTATTTTTTTATGTATTTTTTTATATTTATATTTAAAAAAATTATTAGATAAAATAAAAAAATATTTTTTTATTTATATAAATATATTTTTATTTTAATCTTATATAAATTTTCTTTTATATAAATAAAAAATTATATTTTTATATTATTTAATAATTTCTTTTATATTTAATGCAAAGGATACGAGTTATAGTTAACGAGAAAATTTATATCATTTTAAATTTTTATATTTTTACAGAGCTAGTGTGTTAAATTTAAAGCAAACCTTTTTGATATTTGAATTTTTTCTTATTAATTTGAAATGTTTGATAAATTTATCATTTAATTTAACAATTAAATATTAAAATTTATAATTAATATGTTAAAAATCAAAAATTTTAATTATTATTTATTATTTTTTTAATAAATAATACTACTAACCACAATTATTAATTATTAACTATGAATTTCTGAATTAAATAAGTCATAAATTTATATTTATATATATATTCGATGTTAAAATTAAAATTTAAAAATCTCATACATAGTAAAATTTTCAATTTAAGTAAGTTTTAAATTCAAAGTTTCTCTTTTTCTTTTAAATAAAAAAAATATAGAAATAATTATTTAGAATGCAGAGATATTTGAATTAATAGTGTTAAATGCAAGTATAATTTTTCTTTATAATTCAAATAGATTGTCAAGTCAAATATTTAATAAAAAAGTGGATTGACTTCGTGTATTATAATTTATAATATTATTTTATTGTATTAGATTTTCATGAATAAAAAAATAAAATTTGTGAGAAACTTCAGGATTAGCTATTTGGTGATGACCTTGTATATAAGTTAGGTGGGTAGCGTAAAATTTAGAAATTAAAATCTTTAGAAAACTAATCATTTATTTTTTTTTATAAAAAAAAAAGTCTTTTGTGAAGAAATATGATAAATTTCGAAAAAAATAATTAAAAAATTATAATAAGATAAATATAAAATAAGTTTTACCTCTAAATTTTATTAATCAAGATAACAAAATAATAATATTCAGATTAATAGTTATAATTGACATATCGATGATAAATACATTTCACTCGAAATTGATATCAAGTTGTTCCGATCATTAAAAATCAGATAAAAACTCTTTTTTATATTGAAGAAATAAACAAATCTCCATAAAAAAAATAACAATTCTAACTTTTACAAATATAAAACACCTTAACAAAATAAATATAAACATAAAAAAATAAATAGATATAATATCAAAATCTTATTTAAAATAAATAAGAGTATTAAGAATTCTTTAAAATAAAAATTCTCTCTACGATAATTTTTTTTTATTTGTCTAAAATTATAATTTATTTATTTATTAGATGTTAGTTTAATAGGTAATTATGTTAGTTTAATAGGTAATTATCAAATATATTTTTCATTAATTTATATTAATATTATCACATATATAATTATATTTTTATTTTTATTTTATATTAAAATTATAAATTTGATAAAATAGTCTTTTAGTTTTTTCATATAAGAAACATATTATGATAACTAATTAAAATAAATGATTTAATTATTGTAAATATTGAAAAATAAAAAAATATTGAGAAATATATAATAAAAGTACTTTAGACAATTATGTTTTAGAAAAAAAATGATAAAATTAATATAATAAATTAAAAATAATTAAATTTTTTAATTTATTCTTAAAATTAAATATAATTATCTTTTTAGAATGGATTAAGTAATTTAATAGCGTCAAAAAAAAAATTAACATATTTAATGAAATTATAAGCTGTATTGGATTGAAATATCATAAATTTCATTTATTTTTTTAAAAAATATTATTATATTCTAAATTTATAAAGTTGTTCTTAATTGTACTGTTTGATTAAAAACACTCATTTGAATTTTTTTCTCATTGGTAGTGTCATATGATAGAAATTAAAGATATAAAAGACATACTATTATTTAATATACTATTATTTAATTTTTTTATGTTTAATTTAATTAATAAGTTAATATATTCTTTTTAAAAAATAAATTAAATGATTATTCACATTTATTTTTATTAACAATACAGTATCTTAGTTTAAAATAACTAAAATTGTCCATTATATGAACTTGTATATATTATGTTACTAAAATATATATTATGTGGTTATAAAATCTAATATATTATTGTCTCTTATTTTTTATTTTTATTAAAAACTCAAATTATTTTTTTTTTAATTTTTTGTTGTAATTTTTATAAAACAATTATTCTATATATTTTAAATAATAAAAAAAATGATTTTTCTATTTATAATCAAGGGTATTTTAGCATTTCATTATTAAATTTATCCTTAATTGCTGAAAATTATTTTAAATAATAATAAAAAACTAATTTATTAATAAAAATAAATATTAAAGCCCATTTAATTTTTTTCAAAAAAAAAATGAGGGATGAATTTATTAATTAAATTAAATATGAGTGGTTAAATAATAATATATTTTTTATATTTTCAATCCACGTCATACGAAGGATAAAAAATTATTAATTTTGGTTAAAGTATATAATTAAGAACAACTTTAAAAATTCGGGCATAATAACTTATTTTAAAAAAAAAATTGATAAATTTATAAAATGTCTTATGCTAAAAAGCCAAATAATGTGATTTTTAATCAAATTTTCTTTGATTAAATTAAAATTCTTAGGGTTTGAATTTGTTATATCTAATTTGATCATATTGATTGTAATAAAAAAAAAAAATTTAGACGCCAATCATTGTCTACTTATTTTTTTATTGAACAAAATTCAACTTGTACTCCTTCCGTGCAAATTAATAGTTCACTATTTATTTTTCATCGTTCAAAATTTAATTCATTTTTATTTTTAAATATTAGTTTTTAAAGAAGTTTTTATATAATCCTTTGTTAGTATAAATACAATAGGTGGTGGCATTTGAGATGTGTTTTAGAAAATTCGAATTCATATTTTTCTAATATAGTTTACTCTTCACATAAAAAATAATTATAAATTTAAAAAATATAAATTAAATATAAATATAATATTATAAATAAAATATACATATAATTGGATCAAAGTATACTATTATCTAAACTCGATTAGGATTTAAATTAAAAAATTCATCCACTAAATTTATATTAGAATCGAATACTGATTACGATGGTAAAATTATTATCCTTGTTTATTAATTATATTAATTAATAAAATGATTAAAATTTATATAATGAACAAAGTACATTAAATTAATATGTTATTAAATTAATATGTTATTATCAAGGAGTAAAATTTTTATAAGAACAATATTTTATATTTAACTAAAATTTTTAATTAATATGTAAACAAAATATATTATCAATTTGAGACAGAAATAAAGAGTATTAATTATTATTATTTTTTCAACTTAAATTTCATCTTTAGGTACATTAAAAGTATTCAAATGGTAAAAAGATGTTAAGATTAGAAATCAAAACATAAATAGATCATTAAATTTAAAATTAATTTTTCTCTATTTGTAAATTAATCTTTAGTCTTGAAAACCTAATAAAGATCCTATCCTAGTCCTAGATTTATGACATGTCATCATCTTAAAAAGAATTAACAGTAAAATATTAGTGGGCTTGATTTCATTTTTCTAAACTACCCTATGAAAAAAAAAACCCCTAAAATACACAAATCAGAATTTGGAAGATAAATACCAACCATCTAACCTTCTAGAGTCAGGGAAAGAATATGTCAAAAATCAAAAGAATAAAAAAAGAAAATTATATAAGTACTTGTCTTCCTAACTCGGTGGGCCCGGAGCGGATTTCAAAGTCATCATTTAAATTTAGTTAATTCACAGAAAAGCAAAAAGAAAATCCCACACACCAAATAATATAAAATATTTAAAAATTTAAATTAAATTAAAATTAAAAGAAATTTGAAAAAGCGAGAGGCCCGTGAGAAGATGGTGTTTTTAAAGACTCTCCCGCTATCCACGCTGCCATGTCACAATCCCTAAATTAAAAAAATATATTATTTTATTATTAAAATTCTATCCCTTTCTTTTTTCACCACTATATAAATGCTTCTCAATTTCTCTGTCCCTCTCGTCCAACTCTTCTTATTTTCTCTCTCTACTCACGACCTAACATTTGAACAAAATCTCTCTCTCTCTCTCTCTCTCTCTCTAGAACTTCTCTATTATTTTATTTTCTTTTCACCAAACAACACCACCTTAAGCTTCTTCTTCTATTGTCCACTATTTCATAAAAACATAATCTTTTACTTGGATTTTGTTTGTCTCCCAAAAAACTGAAAGCCATTATTATAATAAAATAATGGAACAAGACTCAAAAGAGAATAGCGATTCCTGCAACAGGAAACGAGGTCGAGATGACTCTGAGTGTAACTCGCCTCAGTTGAAACTCATCCGTCTTGAATCGGTTGATTCGGATGATAACTCACCTGATCTGGTTTTAAACCAAGTGGACTCGGATAACTCGGGCTGCAACTCGGATAAGAATAATGGAAATCATGGTGACTCTGTTAACTCATGTGTTAACTCACCAGAAGCTAAAAGGATTCAGGACGATTTACTTAACATTTTTGATGAATCGGATGAACCGATGATTCCAGGACTTGACTCGGTAATAAAAAGTTTTGAAGAAGAGATGCTTGTTCCAGTTGCCGGTTCCGTTCCGACGGCTACCAATGTGACAGTAGGCTGTGAATCCCAGCCGGAGCTCGGATATCTTTTGGAAGCCTCAGACGACGAGCTTGGCTTACCGCCGACGTTCTCCTTTGAGGTAGATAAGGGCAGTGCTGTTGATTTTGCTTCCGAAACGAGCGGATCTGGTGCAACTGGTTTTGGCGAGATGCTTGGGTTTGAGGATGAGATACCGAGTTATGACTCGTTTGAGTTTGGACTCGGAGGTGTCTCTGGTTGCAATAGTTATAACGGTAGCTATAATGACAGCGGTGATTTTGTGGCCTTAGGTGGATTGTTTGATTACTCCGACGAGAACTATGTACCGGCCGATATGTCGGGTGTGCAATGGCAGCCGGAGTCACTGTCTGCCTTGTAGAAAAGATAAAAAAAATAAAAAAGAAAAAGAAACGTTTCGTGCTTTTCGGAGTTTTTACGGAAACCGAAACGTTTCGCCGAAATTCGTTGTCCATAGTAGTTTGTAAATTTCGAAGTTTGGAAACAGGAAAGGAAATTGAAATGAAAATATCTTTGTTCTTTTTAATTATTTTTTACTAAGAAAATATTATTCTACAAGCAGAAATTAATTTGAAATGTAAGAATTTATTTTAGTTTTAGTTAAAATTTGTATTATCTAAAATCCACTCTTTATATGAATTAAAAAGAAAATTTATTTTAGTTTTAGTTAAAATTTGTATTATCTAAAAGCCACTCTTTATATGAATTAAAAAGAGAAATTAGTGCTTAAATATTGTATGTTTAATTAGTGTTTTAAAATCATAATTAAATATGTAATTATTTTGTATATCATCAAATATTAAGTTCATTTATTAAATTAAAAATTAAAATCATTACATTATATTATATGATTAAGGGAATGATTAGGTTGTCAAATTTTCTCTTAATTTGACAATATATGAATGGAGATCCAAAAACTAATCATCCAATCAATTGAAAGTCCCAGAGTCACTATCCTAACAAAATCAAACCCGAATTTGGATGAAATGAAATTTAGAGCACAGCGGATGGGGATGGTTAGAAGATTAATTGTTAATGCAATTAAAGGCTAAACATTAACAACTATCCCTGATATGATTAAAATTTTTAATCGTCAATCTAACGCTGAATTTAGTCATAACTTAGTTTCTTATTAAAATTTAGATGAATATTTTAAATTTCAAATTTCACTAGATCTTGCTAGAAAGTAGTAGATTTGATTTCAAATAAGTTTTTTTCTTAAATTGGAAGCAAAGAATTAGACTCGAATAGTATTATTAAATTTCTCATTAATTTTTTATTTATTAATCTTTTCATCAATAATAAATATTTTAATTATAAAATATAAAATTATTAAAAATTATTTATTTATTTTATTTATTACTTTAATTCATTTAATATATTACGAATATTAAAATTTATATTAAGGATTTTTATAAAAATATTGAGAAAATAAAAAAAATTATTTTTAATGTTATAAAAATATTTTTTAAAAAATATTATATATCTAAAAATATTTTTTAAAAAAATACAATATATACTAAATATATATTTAAAATATACCAAATATATATATAAAAAAAAAAGTAAAAATGAAAGAAAAAAGAAATTGTAAAAATGAAAAAAAAAATAAAATCGTATATTTATTTAATTTTTCTTTTATATTACACCACCTTTTGTTATATCATAAATTATAATATATTCAATTTTATTTCTTGGCCCGATAATGGGCGTTCACTCTATAGTGGGTTTTATTCAAATATTTTTCGATTCCTGTAATGATATTTCACCTCGTGCTAGATTTTATTCAAATATCTTTTTGCTCAATGATAGACGATATTAAATTCAGTTTCCATCATAAATTTGTAAATATCAAATTAGCTTAATAAAAATTTAAGTTGATCCAATTTTCACTTGAAAGAAATTATTAAAATATAATATCAACCATTAAATTCAGTTTTTGAAGTTAATACTTCCATAATTATAATACGGGGCTAGGATTTAACCAATTCTAAATTTCGATGCGACGCCTAGACTTCCAGGTATCTAGGCCAGTCTTACTCAATACTAACAAAGGAATTTATTTGAATATGGCCAACTTACTAACCAATTAGGGAAGCTGTATAGTATAATCTCTCATGATCGTAACCTCTAGTTAAGAAAATAAGTACATTATAGACCTCTTACTTAATAGTGTCCATAAAATTTATTTTTTATAAAGACAACCTATTTCTCTTTTCTAAGTATGAAACTCGACTCTTAGTTCACCTTAGGGTAACTCATTTAAGTCACAATTCAATGATCAATTACTGAATTCAAAGATGATGGAGCTCCACCTTTTTAATTTTTTATATTTTATATTTCTTAATTATAAATTAAAATATTTATTATGAGATAAAAATAATATAAAAATATTTTCATAAAAAATATAAAATTTCAAAGTCAATCTGAAAAGATAAAATAATAAATAAAACACTATAAATTTAGGGATTTTATTATGGTCTTTAAAAATGTATCGCGAGCATAAAACTATATTAGGAGAAGACTAATAATAAGTAGAAAATTCCTTTAAAAAAAATATAATAATAAGTCGAAAATTTTGCTTATTTAGACTTATCCGTTTAATAAATGAATTAAATAATCGTGAAATCTAAATTTAAAGTTTATTATACGTGTTAAATACGAATTTGCCAAATCTTGATTTAACTCGATTCATTTTCAACCGTTCATTATGATTTTCAGATATTAAGACAGAAAATAAAGGCCAGATTTTAATTTCACAGATTTCTAAATTCCAATTGCTTTGCTTTGTTTTTTATTTTTTATTTTAGTGGTTTTGTTGTCGTAATTATGAATGATAACGAGGCAAGTTTAGAATATATTTTACTATTTTTATCTTATTTTTATATATAAAATCTCACTCACTTAATTTATTAATAAATTTAAATTTTAATATTTTATTTTTATTTTCATAAATATTAAGGTCCTTCATAAGATCTCGCGATGTATAATTTTTTCATATAAAAATTATTATTTTATTTTATTTCATTATTTCATCATATTTTAAATTATATTTAATATAAATAAATAAATAAATTAAAAAATTCTTATTTTCTGAACTAATATATAAAACTTTAAATTCATTCATCGATAATTTAATAATCTTTTAAAATAAAATGATATATAAATTATTATTATTATTATTAAATTTCTTTTAATAATTTAACAAAATATTTTATATTTTTATTTCCTTTTAAAATTAAATATCTTTATTGATTCATTAAGATATTCAATTAAATTTTCTCTCCCATCTAGTTAGAGTTTTATTCCCCTTGTTCCTTTTGAGAAACAACAAGGGATCTATAACCAAATTCAGGTTGAATTGATAAAAGCTCCCATATAATTTAGTTATAAATTAGTTAACTTGTCCCGCTTTTCGTTTTTAAATTTTAGTTTTATAAGGAAATTTTTATATTATTCTTTGTTAGTTGTATTAATTAGTTATATAATAGTGTATATATTGAACAAAATGTATATAATTAATGCGTTACTATTAAGGAGCAAGATTATTTTAAAAAATTTATATAATTTTAATTAATTTTTTTAATTTGTGAGTAAAAGTAAATTGGACTATTAGTTTGAAACCGAGAGAATAAAAAATTATTAGTTAAGATAAAATCATACTCTTTTTTATGTGATTAAAATGGAGATATACTTATAATGATTGGCAATCAAGATGATAATTTTAAATTCATCTTAACAGTTGTTATTTATAGTAGTGTCTTAATGGGTCACTAAAAATTATTTTATTACCAATAGATTTTTTATTTATTGATAATGAAATTATTTTTAAAGTAGATAGGTTTTAAATTTAAGTCATAACTGAAATTAAATTTATATATAAAAAAAAGGAATAAGACATGGTAACTATTTTATTTTCAGATCCACAAAATTATAATCAAGGACTGATGCATAAATTTTTGAATGAGACACCATAATAATGCCCCCAAGTATAAGATCTTTATTGATGGAAATTTTAGGAGGGTTTCACCATGACAATATAATTAATAAAGAAAAATAAAGAAAAATAGAAAAAAAAAGATAGTGAAGAAAATGAGAAAAAAAAAATGAAAAATAAAGAAAAAAAAGAAAGTGAAGAAAAATAGAGAAAATTAAATTATAGGATTTAAAGAGTTATTTTTTTTAAATAGAATTTTTTTTATTAATTTTATTAAATTTTAAGAATTATATAATAATTTATATTAAAATTATAAAAATCAAAAGGATATATAGATTCGTATCTTATTATAATCAATACGATTTATTTAAAAAATTAAATTAATAATTAAAATATATCAATTCAATTTAATTAATTTTATATAAATATTGAATACATATTAATTTGATTCGATGTTATAATTTTAAATTTAATTAATTTAATTTTTTAAAATTTAATTCAACTTCAATCAAACTGACCTATGCTCATAGGTCACTTCTAATGTTAAATCGTGTTTCTCAAGGAAGCATGGCTTTTTAATTATATATAATGTGTGCATCAACTATTGCTCTCTGAGGGGAATCATTTTACTCATGGAGGTAGAGTGATCAAGTTACTATTATTTTAATTTAATTTAAAACATTCAAAATTTTTATATTAATTTATATATCTATCAAAATTAAATTTAAAAAAAAAAAACTCACACACTGAATTTATATATTAAGATACATCTTTACACTCTATAATATTCAAGAATTAAATTTAAAAATCTAACTTCAATTAATAAGACGTGAAGCAAATATAATGGTCAAAAATTTAAAAGCTAAAAACTTATATTAATAAGTATCAAAACATCATTAATTAAAATCAAAACATGAAATTTGGTTGAACAATGGTTGAATAGTTAATTAGACTCTCTTGGTCGAGTTTATGTCATCGACCCGCATAAAAATATTGGGCCCAAAGCCTAGGGTTAAAAGATTAAGCCCAACTAGATTTCCACACCCTAATTGAATCGGAATTCAGAAATATGGATCGTCATTTTAATCCGCTCCAATGGATATCCGTAAAATCTGATTTCAATGGAGTGGAGGTGGGTATTAGTAAACCCGTCCTAATCCCACCCCACATATCATTTATATATATATATATAAATATATGAATTTATTCCGATTTCTTTTTTGTAAAATAATTTAATATATTAATTTTTTAAAATTTTTAAAAATATATTAATTCTTCTTAATAAATATCATAATATATTATTATATTTTTTTTATCTAATTTTATTATTAATTAATCTTAAAATAATTAATAAAATTTATAAAAAAATAAAAATATTATTATTTTTTATTTTTAATTAATTATATTATATTTTTATTTTAAATTTTTTATTAAAATTAATTAATAATAAAATTAGATGGAAAAGCGGATTAGTTTATCGAGATATTATATATATATATATATATATATATATATATATATAATCCAACAAATAGCATATCAAAATCCGCCATATCCGACCCTGACCGACCTATTCAGAAACATCAAAATAATCAAATAATATAATTTGCATTTTATCCATTTAAACCCAACAAAAGAGTTTCAGATTTCTCTCGTCCACTCACTTATGGCTTTGTTCATGGCCACTGGCAATGGCGCTGGTGCAGGCAGAATCGTCTGCGCCAACCTGACCAGAAACCACCCTTGCATCCACTACCATCCCCAACTTATTTTTCCTCTCTCGCCCAGAAGGGCTTTCCATATAGTGTCAGCCAAGAAGCTCTCGTCTTCTCGAACTGGCCGCTTTGATAGCAAGAACAAGAGGAGGTCGATCACCACTAGAGATCAAGAAAATGAAAAAGAACGGACGGCTGAGATTGAAAGTGTAGATATTAAGGTTGAAAATTTGGGTACCAGTAGTGTTGCTGTAGAAGATGATGGGTATTTCTTGCCTCCGCTCCCTGGAGATGAACCGGACTTCTGGGAAGGTCCGCAGTGGGATGCTTTTGGGTTCTTTATGCAGTATTTGTGGGCTTTTGGCGTTGTTTTCGCTGTAATCTTCTTCTTCTTCTTTTTTTCTGTTTTTTTAATCATTTATTCTTCAGTTGCAATGTTCATGTTCTCATCTTCTACATATGTTTTGACAGTTGATTGCTTGTGGAATTGCTGTGGTAACTTACAATGAAGGGGCAACGGATTTTAAGGACACTCCTGTATACAAAGATTCAGTCCAATCTAGGGAGCTTTTAGAGGAGCCTGAAGCATCTAATTCTGATGATGTGTTTGAATCCAATCCAACTGAGGTAGCGCCTACTTTGGACTAATACTTTCTTTAAAATCAATGTGGATATAAAAGTCCTTTTCCATGATCCTAATTCTTGCCAAAACCAAAATCGTACCAAAGGTGTCTTTGATCGGTTTGATAAGGTAAATGATTCTATGCTTTGTAACTTCTCAAAACATATAGAAATGATATGAACTTGTTACTATGAATTCAGTTTACTAGCAAGTTTAAATGTTTGGCCAGTTTTATAGCTGATGTTTTTTAATAGTATCTGAGTTTTGGTTTCAATGCAAGAGTACTTTCAAAGAAATCTTCAGCTTGAAATTAACTTTATTTGTTATATGTATTTATATATGCTCTGATTTGATATGGGTTAAATTAATTATTTGCAAGAAAGTGTAGTTTTATGCTAATTAAACCAGTAGAAGGCTACTAATATAAAGAAGGTGTTTGGATTTGTTTAAAAAACGCTAAATGATTTTTTGATTATTTGAATGATTAATTCAAAACGTCATTTTAAAGCATAAAAATAGAAAAAATTTAAGCTAGACATGATAGCTTTTTTTAAAATGGCATTTTCAAAATTATGTTTTTACCCACACTTCCATAAGTAGCTTCAGAATACAAATGCAAGTAGTATATCGAATATTAAAACCGGTTGACAATGATTCTTAGTGGTCATAAATACTTGGACTATATAAGAATAGCAATATAAATAGTATAAATGCCCTCAAAAGCTACAGCATGTTTTTAGTTTTAATTAGACAGAGTGAATTGCTTTTGTGAGAAGAAGAATAGCTGCCAGAGTCACCAGAAGCACCAAGAATCCTTCTCCCTTCAACTTGATATCAGCATTCCTACCGAGTCCTAATCCCATGATAATAGGTCTTGGTGCCACTTGAATCACTGGAGAAGCTGAATTCCAGGAAAGAAAGCAGATAATCATTAGGGAAGAACAGTAAAAATTTTAAGAACTTGTTAACAACGTCATAAAATACAACATAAAATTTATAAGCTCAAGGTCATATATATATATATATATATATACCAGCAACAGTAGAATTGGCGTGTCTCCCACTAGTAGAATTGGTATGTCGCCCTAGGGAAACTTGAGAAGTAGGTGAACTAGCAGGCACATCAGGAAGTCCTTGGACAAAACCATGAAAAAAATTGCACAAAAAATTAAGTGTGTAATTTAGGAAATTAAGAAGCAAGGATCTAAACTATTCAATAATATTGATATAATAGTACCTGAACAAGCAGAGTTATTAACTTGGATATGACAAAGAGCAGGCAGCTGCAATGCCAGGGTGCTGTTAATTGGGAAAGAACCCAAATTGGTATTACTGAGCAAGATGCAAAGGCAGGCAGGCTGCTGCAAGTAGAGTTGCTTGAGGTTGTCACAGCAAGATGGTGATGGTGAAAGGGATGTGCCTTGCACAAATGGGGCACATGGGATCAGTTGTAGCAACCTTGGGGTGCAATCAGCAACTGTTGGGTTTGGGGTGATAGGGGTATCTTGTGAGAAGGCTTTGGATGGAAGGGAAATGAAGAATAGCAAAACGAAGGAAGTAATGGCAATTAAAGATTTATGATAAAGAGAGGCCATAATGTCTGTTTGTGTGTTTTGTGTTAGCTATTGGTCAGAGAAATTTTGGGTTAAGACTTAAATAAGACTAGAATGCATTTTGAGTGTGACTTGTTAAATGCATGGTGTGTGTTATTCTGATTTCTACATGCATTTTTTGTTCACTTTCACTCTCTCTCATTGTACCTACCCAACTAGATAGGATAATTATATATTTTATTGGATTTTCCCTTTCTTGAGGTAAATTTGATTTCTGGTACTCCAACTCAAAATCTTTTAATTTTTAAGAAGACTCAGTAAATCATTACATTCAGTATAGACAAGATTATTGAATTTTCCTTTTTATTGATTAGTTTTTATACAATTTTAGGATTAGAATTCGTTCCTTTATAAAACATAAAATTCTTTTTCCTTTGTCAATAACCTCATGCTAGAGGTGAGCATGGACCATGCTTGATCCAAAGGTCTGGAGAGCTTTCTTAAATGTGCAAGCCCAAGCCTAAGTCCAGCTCTAGTAAAAATCTTAGGGCTTGGGTTCATGCCGCCCGCCCCAAACTAGATTTTTTTATTTATTATTTTAAAAATAATAAATGTTCCTTATATTTTATATTTCAAAACAAAGTATATTATTAATGAATATATGAATTTTATTTATATAAATATGTTATGAGGCTGCATTATATAATTATGAATTTAAATTATGTAAATTTTTGACCGAATTGTACTAAAATTCAAGTAGAGGATATTTAGATTAGAGGAGTGAATTGACCATCAATTTGATTCGCAATTCCGTGAATCATTGTTAAAATCTGAAGTTTTTGCTTCAAGTCAGGTGTATTAAGCTTGGCCTGCTCGAGCTTTTATAATTGAATGCCAATTCTGGAAAATGGGTTAACCTGTCAATGATAATTAGCAATATTGAGTCAATTTCATTTGGTTAATTAGTTTCAATCAAAATGATAAAATAAATTATTAGAATGAATCTTAGAACCGAAGTGATGATTGGGGCCATAACAATCCTTTTCCATAAAAAAAGATTGCTGATTATAATTAAAATTAATAATACTTTCATGATCATTTGGTCTTTTGTGTCCCTTTCTTTTCCATTGCCTCGTTAATCATATGTTCTTTGTCGGATGCAAGCTACTTTAGCTCACTGTGTGTCTTTTTTTTTTTTAATTGTATTTAATTAAGTTCATAAAAAAAAAATTAATGTATCTAGTTAAAAGGTAAACCACAGTAGAATATCTATAAACTAATATTTGATAAATTAATAATATTTATTATATAATAATTTTTTCCGATTCCGACTTGAGCCAATAAACTAAATTAATAATTTCGATAAATTAATAGGATAATATTTTTTTAAAATCTATACATAATTATATGGTCTATTTATATTATAAATTAATAATTTTTTAACATTATATAGATAACAAATAATACTTTATTAAAATATGAGTATATTGTTATTAGTTTTTTCTTGAAATTTAAATATAGTTGGATCTTATTTTTAATTTATTTTTTTTATTATATTTAGAAGTTCTGGAGTTGAATTATCGAATTGCAATAAAAATTTATGAAATGTTATTGATACTTTGATTGCGTTCTCATCTCTAATTTCACTTGAGTGTATTTGATATTATATTTTAACTAACTTTCAAATGAAATATGTCAAAAATTCATTATTATAATTTTTTAAAAATGTATGCGACATCCTGTTTACAATACTTACATAATATTTTACGTATTTTATATATTATGGTTGAATTTTAGACATGTTTTAGATGGAAAGTCATTATAAATATGAAATATATAAGAAATATTTTGAAGTGATTTATGTAAAAACTATTTTAAATCTAAATAAGTATACTCATATATTTTTTTCCTCATTTAATTTATATTCAATTTACATATATTTTTTTATTCAATTTATTTAATTCATATTCAATTAACAAATTTTCTTTTGTTCCATTTTAATTAATTCACATTCAATTCATCACATATTTTTTTCAATTCATTTAACTCAAATTGATTATAAAATTATTAAAACACAATAACTTTTTAGTTGATTAAATATTATTTATTAAATTGAAAATATTCTTTTTAAATTAATAAATTATTAATTTATCGATTAATTGATACATCTTTTAATTAATAAAATTTATTAGTCCCAACATTATTAATTTATAGAGATTTTACTATATTCATATTCATCCAAATTGATGCATTTAATTTCGAGAATTAATATGATTGATAAGATGTAATCACCAATTATTTATCTGTATTTGATTCTTGAAGTAAAATCATAAATGAATTTTTTTTTATGAATTTCTTAATTTCATAGTGGATGATTTAACCAAATAAATGAATTTAATATGTATGTGAAAACTGAATTATAATATCATTTTACTGCTAAAAAAAATTCATTTATCTACTAAAAAATATTTATGAATTTATTTAAAAATAAAAATGCTCTTAATTATAGTATACTAGTTTCAATTAGTAACTAAAAGTTAACAGCTAATGAGTAATATTTAAAAATCAATCATTAATAACTATAAATTTTAAATTTTAAGTTTTAATATCTCATTTATGATATTCAACCACTATTGAAATTTGAAATCATATTTCAAATGTAATTATTAAATATCTTAAACTACATTATTGAGAGGCCAAACATTAAATATAAATTTCCAACAGTTAACCTAAATTAATTATCCAAGTTGTGCTGTATTATATAATCATTAATTTCTATTTAGCAAATTAAAATGATTTTGTATATTAATTCAATTTATTTATATACGTAAAGTAAATCCATTGTCAACTTGGCATGAAACTCACGTCAATGTGTTACACTATCACTTGCATCTATCTCAATCACTTTGCTGTGCCAACAACCTAAAGATATGTTTTCTCAATCAATAAATAAAAAATCAAGAAATGGTCCAATTTGTTCTTGCATTTCCATCCTCATCGTCATCATATACACTCTTATTATTATTATTATCTCTTCTACTACCTTATTGCCGATCAATCATCAAAACCCTTATGGCATCTTGGGTTAAGAAGGAGCTTGCTAAACTCAAAATCTACACCAAATCCAACATTAGATTTTTGCTTCCTCCGCCCAATAATACTTCCCCAAAAATTTCTCTGGTTGGTTCTCTTCTTATTTTTCTCTTAATTTTCATTAATTTGTTGAAGTTAGAGGTTAAATCTCTAATTTCCTATATTGCGAGATACACAATACTCGATCGACTGTGATCCAATAAGGATTTTATTGTAGTTTTAGTAATGCAGACACTCGTCCATTAAACTAACTGCACTGGTGATTATTGTATAGGTTCAGGAAGTTGTTTTAGCAGCTGATTTAAGATGCTTCACATGCCAAAAGAGAGTGGATGATGCAATTTCAAGAATTGATGGTAAATACTATTAATTATATTATTATTATAGATATTTTTCAGATAGAATATAGATAATCTGACACATACATAATATTTTTTTGTAGATATGGAATCTTTGGTGGTGCATGTATTAGAAAAGAAAGTGACAATTACTCGTAAATCTGTGGCTAAAGATTCCTCTGCTATGCTCCAAAAGCCTCACCCTCAACAGTTGCTGCTCTGTTGACATTCCTTAATTTTCCAACTTGTTTGTGCATGTGCGTGTGTGTGCTTTTTTTACTGAGTTTTTAATTGTCAGCTGATTCTGAATTTTATTCCAGTTAAGCATATATAACATGGCTGGCTACCATGTAATTAAATCTCATTACCAATAATTAAGCTCCTTCTTGCATGTTAATTAATTAGAATTAACGAGGGAGCTTTTATTTTTGGAATCATTTGAAAGAAGACTGTTTGATGCATAATTTACCGTTTATTTTTAAATAACTATTTTTAACGAATGCTATACACGATGATCAAAGAAATTAGTCAGAGATTTGTCGATCTCATTTGACAAGCAACGGGAAAAATATATTTTCCTTGGCAAATCTCAAGCTCAAATTTCGTACCATTCATATTTTTATTGGCAAATCTCAAGTTCAAATCTTCCTGTGATTATAATATAGGCCATGGAATTGCTCTAGTAGTCATGTAGTTAGCTCCCCACTAGACCTAAAAAATAAAAAGAAAGTAAAAAAAGAAAAAAATATTTGTAAAGAGAATCATTAAACATTATTTTGAGGTTAAATTAGTCTGCCATTGTATCCCTTTCAAGGATTAAATTTGTCATCTTTTAATTCCATGGTGGAGTTCTTGATAATTTTCCTTTTGCATTTGATGGACCCAAACCAAATCTTTTTTTTTTTTTTTTTTTTCATTTTTAAGTTTTATTTTAATATTTTTTTATTACTTAAAAATCTGATTTTTAAATTTTAATCTTTTTTATTATTTAAAAAAATGCGGTCAGTCTCACAATTCAACTTTATCAATTTAATTAAGTATGATAATGTTGATTTAACAGACCTAAATTAAAACAAATTACAAATTGAAGTTTCTAATTGAAAGGAAATTTTTGAATGATTTATGATTTTTTTTAATTTAGAATACTATTTCATTCAAGTAACATTATTTTATTTCACCGTATTTATTTTTATTGAATAAACAATGCAAATCATCCCTAGTCTAATTGAATAAACACGACACTATGAAATCAAGAGGTTTGATATTCAAATTTCAATTTTATTTGAAAAATATTTAAAAGGTATTTGAATATTTATCAGATGAAATTTTATAAACTGAATAGTGTTTATATTGTTTGGATATAAAAGGAGTTTTATATGTTATTAAATAGAGTAAAATTTTAATATATTTAGATTTATTTTCTATCTGTAATAAATATATTTGAAAAAAATTAATGATAATTAAAGACATATTTTTTTTTGGTAAATTTACTGTCAGATATAAAAAATAAAATAAAATAAAATAAGAATTCAATGTATAAGATTTAAAATAATGTTAAAAATAATAAAAATAATGTTTAGGTTAAGTCCAAAAATAATAAAATAAAGAAAATGACCTCAATATAAAACAAAACTAGGCCATTGATGAGATGCTCAACAACCAAATGTCTGGCAGATAAAGTTATTATAATAATAAAAGGCAAACACCAACATGATATGTATAATTGGATGTTGATTACATGTTATCACCAAAATTTGATTGTTCCTATTCCCAACCCAATGGACATTCTTTTCTTTATTTTCAGTTTTAATTATGGCCAAGGGACATTCTAATGAAAATAGATAATAATTTTTATCAAAAGTTGCAGTGCAACTATAAATTTTATTAGTAATAAAATAAAATAAGAATTGAATGTATAAGATTTAAAATAATGTTAAAAATTGATATAATTCCCTTTTAAAGTATATATTCTCAATAAAACTTTATTAATAGTTTTTCAAATGAAATAACACATTTATTTTATTTTCTCACAAAATTATAGAAATAGTTAAATATCTTAATTTAGAAAAGTTTCATTAATTAATTTGAAAAAAATTTGGGTTCTTTTATTCTTGAAGATTTTATTTGAATTTCAAATTAGTTTTCTTCCTCACATTTTAGACTATTTCCATTTGCATTGTCATGCTTGGCATGTTTTTCCCCTCTCTCTTCTTCATATACTTAGTGTTGAAAAGGTTCATTGCATCTTTTTGATATGCAAATTCATTAATTATTAAGTGGACCCAAAAATAATAAATAAACATATATATAGCATCACAACAATGTTGTTTGTAATTAGATATCTATAGTTATTTCATTTTATTGTACACATGTCATAAAAGTTTGGACTTCAAATTGGGAATTGGTCCTCTTAGAAAGGATTCAATTAATCATTTTATTAGGGATTCATTTATTTAATTAAAAGTTCATGAGTGTGAATTATAATATAATAGATTTCCTTCTTTTTAATCCCAATTTATTTTATAAATTAATTAGGATAAATAAATAAATAAACTACTTATGAAATCTTATATGATGAAATTATAAAATAAGAAATAAAGAACATAAATAAAAACACGAATATGAAGAGAGAATGTATTAATAGACAAAAATACCCTTATTATATTTTTCTAATTCTTAAATTAGATATTTATTATTATTATTGTTACTGCTGATGAAATCTTATTATAGTAGGATTTACATTATTATTATTATTATTATATAAATAAATCTTTAGTAGAATAATATAATATAAGAAATTATAATCTTTGTAGAATAATATTTTTCTATTATGTATTAGTTTTTTCTTTAAAATTTTTATACTTCTAATAAATCCATATCCTGATAATGTATAAATAATAATATAATAATTCTAATTATATATATTTTTATATAATTAAATTAATCAAATTCTTAACTTTGCAAATTTAATAAATTAATTATTGCAAATTAAATTAGTAATTCAATTTAAAAAATTTAAGTTTAAAGACTACATTGATAATTTATTATAAGTAAAAAGCCAATTTAACTTTTTAACTCATTATAATTAATAATTAAAAATATCATTTTTCCGTTTAAATTTAAATTAAGCTAAAATTGTAACTAAGTTTATAATCAAAATTAAATATTGATTGATAAGTTATGGTAAAAAATTTTAATATTTTATATGTGATCAATATATAAAGAGTATATGGTCTATGACTTATGCTATGATCATAATATGTAGAGAAGTATACATGTATTAGATTATGCAATTTCATTATTGTAATATTTTAAATTACTGTCTATATTTAACTTGGATATGAATTTTTTAAAATAAAAAATAAAAAACAATGAATGAATGATTTGCAAAATTTTCTATCAAAAATTGATATATTTTTAAGTTATTATCATCCAAAAATTTATTAAAATTTAATCATTAATATTTATTGGATTATTTATATTATTTTATTAAAATTTGAACTTATAACCTTATAACTATTTTTTAATTTAATTTTTGACTTTTTGTTAATTTAAAAAATACAAAATTGTTAAAAAATTATAAATGAATTGACTAATTTGAAAATTAATATATATTTTTTTAATTATAGGCTATATATTTTTCTTTAAAAAATATATCCAAATACTAATAAAAAGAAAAATCATAATTTATGTTAATATAAAAATAAATATAATTAAAAATGAAAATAATTAATTTATCAAAATATAAGTAATATTCTTAATTCATAAACTTGCAACCCACATGATTAAAAACTAATATATATATAATTCATAACAAAATAAAAATAATTATACAAAATAATGATCACATAACCTAGTAAACAATCATAAATAATTAATTACGATAATGACACGATAATAATGAGAATATTATGTGGGTTAATTTTTATTTTATAAATATTTCACTAGTTAATAATTTACTATTTATTTATATTATTAAAATAGATGTTAAATTTATATATTATAACTTTATATTTATAAAAATAAAATCAAATAATGATGAAATAATTTATTCATCATTTATGTTTTTTATAACATGTATTAGAATATTGCAATTTTATCTATTCAAACATAAGCATTTAATTTGAAAAATAATATAAAAAATAAGATAATTGATAAGTAAATTTGTTTTGTATTTTATTGACCAAAATTTTATTATTGAAATTAAATATATAAATTTTTTATATCATTTTCAAATTTTATATGATGAAATTAATATGAAAAATACCAACATTAATCTATAAATAAATATGTCCATAGCTCAAATATCAAATTTTATTTTATAAATGAAATTGAGTATTTGATGAATAAAATTTTCTTACAAATAAAATTTTTTAGTATAGAAATTAGAGATAGATTTCAGAGAAAAATGGTAACTATTATTGATATTTTCACACTCGCTTCATATATAATTAGGTATTTTATTTATTTATTATCTCAATTATTAATTATCAATTAATAAATAGATAATATTTTTTACAAATTTACATAATTTATATTAGAGTTGTTCATACTTCAAGTTCGAAATTGATTACTGCTTTAATATTATATATAAATTAAATATAAATTTAAAAAATTTATGTCTATATTAAAAACATAAATTTATTTATTTTTAATGAATATGAAATTCTCACGTCTTATTATATTATAAACCTGTGTGCACAATTATTTTTCTAAAATGTAATCTAAAAGAAAGTATATCTCAAAAATAAATTTGTAATATAATATATATATATATATACACACCAAAAATACGAAAAATGTAAAAATCATCCAAACCCAAAATGTCCGTTAGAAAAGTATTTGTACATCTCACGTAAGCCTAAACTTTCAACGGAGCACGTGGCTGCTTTCTTGACGGTTGGATCCGTTGGCCATAAATGGCCATCTCATAACCTACCAATTTTAGCTCTGTCCTCATCCTTTAAACGCTGTCGTTTTTATTTCAGCAACCAACTGAGCTGACTAACCACAACCGCCCACCCTTCAATATCTCTCTCCTTCACTGTCGGATTCAGTCCCATTTTTAATTAATTAATTAATTTATGTCTCAGATTTGATTTTCCATACCATAATATTGCACTCAATTTTCTTTTGTTTTCATGTGGGTTAAAACACAAGTAGAAGAACTCAAGAACAAGAACAATAATTGATCATACAAACATGGCTGCGAAAATGGGTTCTTTTCGATACACTTTTGCTGAGAAACGAGAGAGGTTGCTTTCTGCAAAGGGTTATTCAGAGATTGGATTTCCAAACATTGATGAGGAACAATATGGTTCTTCCAGAAATTGCTGTAGTTATCGTTTCTGGTATGATAATTTTGTTGGCTTCTGTAGAAGTGTTCAGGATGTTGCCATTAAAGCTTATGAGATGGGTAGGTCCGATCCCAGAAAAATTGTCTTCTCCGCCAAGATGGGTTTGGCTTTGATGCTCATTTCCTTGCTGATTTTCTTTAAAGAACCTATTAAAGAACTCAGTCGATACTCTGTTTGGGCTGTTCTTACTGTCGTTGTTGTCTTTGAATTCAGTATAGGTAATTTGCTTTTGTAATTTTGTGTGTTTTTTTGGTTGGTTTCATTATCTCGGTCATTGTGAAGATGTGTGTAAATTGTTTTTATTTTTATTTTTTTTATGGAGCGTTTGTATGTTTTTTTCTGGGTTTTTCCTCTTTTGTTTCTCTCATTTTTAAATAGTTTGAATTCGGTAAAGGTAATTTTTTTTTTTTTTTTGGTTTTCTGGTTTTTTCATTTGGGTATTTGTTAAATGTGTGTGAATCGGTATTTTTATGAAGTCCAGGTTTTTTTTTCCTGGATTTTCCTTGGTTTGTCATTTTATAATAGCTATCTCATGATATCCATTATCAAAATATTGGTGTGTTTATTTTCAGCTGTAGATTTGTTTTTGTTTTTTTTTAAAGATAATCGATTGTTAATGTTATGCGATACAATTGAGATTCATTTTATGCAAAAAAAAAAAAAAAAATCCAAATGAACAAAATGGCATGTTAGTGTGGATTGTATATTTGGTAAAATTTGCTTTATTTCAGTTTTAGTTACTGATTTTCATTTATGGATTTGTATTTTGCAATTGCTTTTTTTGGATTTTTGCTTAATTTATCTGCTTAAGTGTATTTATCACCTGTCTATCCAATATGTCATGTGTTTGAGAATCAGATTCATTTTCTCCAAAGATACATGATTTCCTACACTAGAAGTTGTCATGAATTAAATAGAAGTACTGCATAGTTCTAACTACATTGGCGAGCTTGCAAGTATAATTGTGATGAGGGAGTAATGTTGTTGATATTCAGAAGAGACATTTGTTTATTAATTTTATTTTATAAAATTTTCTGACACCGTCTTTTCATTTCAGCTATCGTATTTTGTTTGGAACTTCAATAAGTTTCTTATGGTTTCAGTTGTAGTAAGTGTGGGGCATTCAGTAGTCAACTTGAGTTTGTAGTCTGTGCATAGCCAAATCATGATCTTAACCTTATTTGTTATGTTCTTGCATGTAGCATTTAGTAAAGGCATGGCATAAACAGGGAGATCATTTTTCTCTTTTCTTTTTTCCTCTTAAGTTTCTTGTTCTAATTTTTCAGGTGCAACTCTTAGCAAAGGATTGAATCGTGGGATTGGGACATTATCAGCTGGAAGCCTTGCTCTGGGCATGGCAGAGTTGGCTCAATTAGCTGGGGAATGGGAAGAAGTTTTCATTATTCTTAGTATCTTCATCACAGGTGCAATTTCAAATTATTGTTACAAAGCAATATCGTTCTTTTCTTTGCCACATTAATTGTTATATGTTTTGTCTGCGGTTGCTAGGGTTTTGTGCATCTTATGCAAAACTATACCCAACAATGAAGCCTTATGAATATGGGATTCGTGTGTTCCTGTTGACATATTGTATGGTAATGGTGTCTGGGAATAGGACCAGAGAATTTGTCCATACAGCTGTTATACGATTTTTGCTTATTGCACTGGGTGCTGGAGTTGGTTTGGCAGTAAATATATGCATTTATCCCATCTGGGCTGGAGAGGATTTGCACAACTTGGTAGTAAAAAATTTCATGCGGGTGGCAACTTCTTTGGAAGGTTAATTTGCTACGCTTTCTTTCACTTACTATATTATAAATAGAATTGATTGAATTTTTGGATGTTCATTTCCAGGGTCTTGTGTTTTTAGCTTCATTTAATCAGGTTTGACTAATTTGTATGAGCTTGTATTCAGGTTGTGTTAATGCATACCTGAATTGTGTTGAATATGAAAGGATCTCATCCAAAATCCTTACTTATCAAGCTTCTGATGACCCAGTTTATAGTGGCTACAGAGCAGCTGTAGAATCTACAAGCCAAGAGGATACATTGGTATTCTTCATTGCAACATACTGCATGTGAAACTCAATGCATAAGGGATTGGCCGTCTTTTGTTAACCCTCTATTTTTATTTTTTTATTTGTGAAGATGGGTTTTGCTATTTGGGAGCCACCTCATGGTCCTTATAGATCATTTAGATACCCATGGAAGAATTATGTCAAAGTAAGTGGTGCACTAAGGCATTGTGCATTCATGGTCATGGCACTGCATGGATGTATACTTTCGGAGATACAGGTAGACAAGTTTTTCTATCTCTAACTTAATTTGAAGGCTTAATTGGTAGAAGTAGGACTGTTTTATATTTTTATCTAAATGCCTTTACAGTACTTTAGTATCTGTGGCAAAATTGCTGTAAAGGGCCCTTGCTATTATATATCCTCTTCTTTGAATTATGTTTGAATTGGATTTATAATTCTAATGCTATTTGAATTATGAGAATATTGATTCTATCCTGTTTGTTAGTGGTATATGGGTCGTACCACCTGTAATTAAGTTTCAATTGATTGTAAGAATTACTAATTCTACAGCTATTATTTGTTCAATGCCATTTATAGTAATTATAAAGGCAGTAGAGAAAAATTGCAAATATTATTAGTTGATAGTGAGGTTAGAAGTATCACACATTAGTTTTTCAAATAATATTTATTTACATAAATTATAAATGTTCAGGATTAAAAGATACAGGCTTTGGTAATAATATAATAGAAATGTTAAAAATTATACTTGAGCAATTCGTAAGTAACTCGAGTAGATACCAATTGGCTCATTAGTTTTTCTTTTCAATTAAGTATTTCTGTTCATAGAAGGCCCTTGTTGTTAGTATATTGTGAATTTCTCTCTCTCTCTGTCTCTCTCTGTTAATGGACCTGGACAACCTCACCTGATACTGGGACTAGTCACATGTTTGCTTTGACTGGTAGAAGCAAAGGTGCTTATGCTTTTGCATTTCTAACTGAAGCAAAGCAAGTTACATCCTAGCTCAGTGTGCTTGACGAGGAAGGTGGCCTTCAATTTGATTCTTATTGTTACATCAACGAATTAAAAGAAAGGTTGGAAAAAAATGCCAGCAAGTGATGCTGCTTTTGCAATTAAAAAATTTTGAACATATTTCCTTCTTTCTTAATTGTGCTTGTGTTGAGTTGGCCAGGGCAGAGCTAGATTCGAATTAAAAGCAGGCCAATGTAAAGTTGGGAATGAAAATAGAATAAGATTAAGAGGACCTGATTTAAGTTCAAATGTATCTTGTGCATGTCCCTGCACCTGTGATTGTGTATTCCCATAGTCACATGTCATAGGCTTATGTTCCCTAAAGCACTTATATTTTATATATACTATTAAATTTCTAAGGTTTGAATGTGTAGGCTCCTGCTGAACGAAGACAAGTATTTCACAAGGAGTTGCAAACTGTAGGAACTGAAGGGGCTAAAGTGTTGCGTGAACTTGGGAACAAAGTGAAAAGGATGGAGAAACTGGGTTCAGCAGACATTCTTCTTACGGTCCATGAGGCTGCAGAAGAGTTGCAAAACAAGGTGGACAGGAAATCATATCTTCTTGTGAATTCAGAGAGCTGGGAAATTGGAAATTCAGCACAGAATATGGGAGAGCCTCACGAGTTGCTGAACTTTGAGGATGGTATAGATAAGGTCCTGCAACACAAATCCCGTAGCGAAGCTGTTCTAGATCTCAGATCATTGACCATACCTAAAAGTTGGGATGGCCGGATACAAACCAATGACTTCAAGCCAACCCAGTTGCCTCCAGGTGTTTCCTCTGAAACCTTGTTCAAGAAACAGATCTCCTGGCCTAACCGTATTTCATTTACTGCCGATGCACTGCCACAGTTGGAAGAATCAAAAACATATGAAAGTGCAAGTGCATTGAGTTTGGCTACATTTACATCACTTCTGATTGAATTTGTTGCGAGGCTGCAAAATCTTGTGGATGCATTTGAAGAATTAAGTGAGAAAGCAGATTTTAAGGAACCAGAAGAGCTACCATCCACAGGACTGGCAGCGGCTACAGGGTTCTGGATTAGATTACTCAGATATCTGAAGTTGCGAGATTAATTTAAGTTCATGGTTAAAGATCTTGAAGAGCAGAAAATTCTGAAAAGGATCATTCCTGGCTCACAGTTGAGTCTTACTGATATGGAATTTATATATTCTAAGTTCCAAAATACACAAAGTACTCAGTTTTGCTTTTGACTTGATGGTAATTAGGAACAACAAATTCTGATTCTGATTCCAGGTGGTGAACAAGGGATATCAAAATTAAGAAACTATCCTGCAACCACTGCAGGAGTTGGATGATCTCTTCCCCGCTGAGGACTTAGTATGGAATTGCTGTAGCTTTGCACTTTGCAATTTTATGGTGCAACTGCATAATGAGACTAGCTGACTCAGTAGAAGAGGCACACTGGAGAAAGAATTCATGCATGAACATGGGACCCTACATATGGATGTTGGGCCAAGAATTTTGACATGTAAGTATAATTTGCAATAAAGACAGGATCTTTCTGTCAATTTTTATCTGGATACCTTACCATCCTTTGAATATTTCGGCCTGTATGGCTCATGACTTTGTTCTCCTAGAGAAAGTAATTCCCATATTATGAGCAAACCCTCGTTTAATTGCCTTTGGAGTTATGTAAACCCTCATTAATTGCCTTTGGAGTTATGTAAACCCTCATTAATTGCCTTTGGAGTTTAGTGTAAGATGTCATTAGCTTCAACCCCTAAGATCTTGCTCCATAAACTTTTGGGGAGCGCCCAGTGAGATTCAAACACGATATCTCTTGATAATTTTGACAACGATCTCAACTTTTTTATTGCTAAAATGTACCCTTGGGGATCAAGTTTCAAACTTTCAAGTCTGATCAGAATTTATGGTTTGCTTGTAGGATCTGATCTAGTCTGGTCCTATCAATATTCTTCTTCTTGTAGGTATGTGAAAAGTTCGAGTCCGAATGATGGGGGAACATAGTTAATGTCATGGATTTAGAGAACTAAAAAGGTCATCCCCACTTCATCTTCTACCATTTGAAAAATTTATTCATTTCCTTCCCGTGCAAGGCAAACCAACTGTGACAGCAATAGCTACTTGTTCCAGTCCACACCATAGGTTTTTGTCACTTCAGTTTTGAGGTTCATTTAGTAGAGCATGTTGTGAAAAACAAGCTCCATCTACATTTGCTAGCTCCATCAATCTTTTTTGCATGCTTACTGCTTAGCAATTATTTCCATTGATCGATGGTTATAGCATGGGTTTTTATTTTAGAATTTACCCAAAATAGGCCCTTAAATAAGTTCAGAAGTCCATGTCTTTCAATTTTTGTTGATCTTGCCGAGTAATTCTTCCTCCTTTGCTGTAAATTAATTCCATCCGACTGAAACACGTCATTAAATTATATAAAATTAAAATTCACATTCATTGGAATGGTAAAAATTAAAATCGCAAACTTACTATGATTAAAAATTAAATAATGTTTTTCACTATGTTGAAAATTATGTGATAAATTAAGTCTATCTAAATTTTTTTTTCTCATCTAGCCCTTTAATTTTATTTTATTTTTAATTGAATCAAATCCTTCAATATTAAAGTTATCGTTAGAGTTGAAATAAGGAATCCTGATTCTACTTGGAGTTAAATTAAAAAAAAAAAAAAATTGAAAAACATAAATAATGAACTAGTTCAATAGGATGCATTTTTTTTTTTAATCTTTATTCTCTTAAGAGTTGTGCAATAATTTTGATTTTAATATTATATTATTAAGTCTTTTGCAAAATTACAGATTTCATCATGCAATATAATTTTAATTATAAAACACAGATTATTGGATTGCCATAACTAATAATTTTTTATTTCCCTTATATTATTATTATTATTATTTATTTTCAAATAAACTAAAAAATTTAGAGAGATTTTTGGATAATATGATTGGAAAAAATAACTTATTTAATAGTTCGAAGGCAAAATTTATAAAAAACAATACATAAAAATAAAGTTATTTATAATATGTGTACAAACTTTTCATAAGAATTTTTAAGTAGGGGGCACTGTTAGAAATGTTGGAGGTGGAAATGGTAATTTAAAAAATTAGTTGGAGAGTTTATTTTTATATTAAATATTTAATATATTTTTATTTAATTAATATGAGACTTTTCTTATATAATATTTTTAACAGCCTCCCTCAAGTGGCAATTAGGCGAAGATAATTTTTGATAGCTTAATTGTTATTTGCAAATTTATGATATAGACTGTGTCAATATATAATTTAAAGTTTGAGAAAACATCTATATTAAACGAAAGAATTAAAAGTCTGAGTATACTCATACCGAACAAAAAAATAAATTTTAAACCTGAGAATAAATTCATACTGGACCAATAAATAGAATTGAACTTAACTCAATTTATAATATAATGAGAGGAGGTGTAAAGATTGATTAAATTTTGATACCATAATAGAAATGTTAGAAGTTTATATAGTTTTGAGAGTACATATTTCCTCTAATTTTCTACTATGAAACTCAATTTTATACAAGGTGAACTAAATACACATTTGTTGAGAAGATGATTAAAATACACCTATTATCTCTTAATTTACTTTTTAATTCACGGTTATCATTAAATTTTGATTTGTTGTATAAAAACCCTTAGACAATGATTTTATTGCAACGAAATTCTTTTTGCTCATTTTTCGGTCTTCATTCTGTCAAAAATCTGATGTGGTTTCATATTAATAATTTTTTAATATTATTTTATATTTTGCAATACGTAGGATTTTCACCCTCTCATTTTCTTTTTTTCTTTTTTTTTTCTTCAATCTTCTTATTCAATCTCATTAAAACCACCCATCAAATCTATATTTTTCTTCCTTTGACCTCCACTAATCTTCTTCTTCTTCAATATCATCAAACCCATTAAAATCATATTTTTCTTCCTCTCATTTCCAACAAACCATCAAGCCCATCAAAATTCAATTACCAAAAAAAATTTTAAATCAAAAACCCAAACACCAATTATCATTTTTTTTTTGCTCAGCCTCTCCTATTTTTTATAGTTGGGTTTTTTTTTTATTGTTTGTTATTTTTTATTTTTTTATGGGTAGTGTTTGATTGTTGGGATGATAAAGGAAAATGAAAGATTTTGATATAAATTATCTCAAAAACATGAATTTTGCTGGAATTATTTTTTGTGAGTGATTTTGATGGGTTTGATGAGATTGAAAAAGAAAATTTGTGGAGGTAAAAAGAAGAAGAAGAAGATTTGGATGAGTGATTTTGATTATATTAAAGAAGAAAAAAAGAAAAGAAAAAGAGAGAGTGAAAATTTTACGTAACGTCTTGAAAAACGTAAAATAATATTAAAAGATTATTAATATGAAGTCATATCAACTTTTTTATGAGATGAAAATCGAAAAATTAGCAAAGGAATTTTCGTTGTGACAAAATCATTATCTGAAAATTCTTATACAATAAATAAAAATTTAAGAATAACCGTGAATTAATAGGTAAATTTAAAGACAATAAATGTAATTTAGTCTCGAGAAAATGATTTAAGGGAAGGGCCTGTTTCTAATTTTTATAAGATTTATGGCCATATTTAAAATTTAATCATAGTTAGGTGATTAGATTTTGAATAAATAAATAATGTGTATTTACTAAAGTATTCGTTGTCTTTTCGATGTTATTTGATAACACAAATTTCATACTTAAAATTAATATTTATTATTTTAAATTATTTGATAGCATTTATCATACAAAAATTAATTAATTAAAAATAATAAATTAAAATTTTTAATTTAAAATTTGTATAATATAATAAGTAATTAAATTTTAAATATTTTAACTAATATTTTAATATAATGGTAAAATAAATTTATTTTAGAAGTAGACACAAAATTCTTAAATATTTTAACTAGTGTTCTAATACAGTGATAAAATAAATTTATTTTAGAAATAGACGGTAAGATTACAATCTTATTGATATTAAATTTTTCCTTTTTAATGTTAAAATTAATAAAAAAATTTATAATTTAAAAATTATATTATATTATTTAATACCTAATTTTTAATTTTTACAAAACAATATCTTAGTCTAATATTTACAAGAGAGAATAGGGGATGCAAATTTGACATAGCCTTTTTTTTTTTTCTCTCTCTCCTTGTTTGCATATGAGGAAAAATCATGACTCCACTCTTATTTTTTTCAAAGAAAATGCTATACAAATAAAAGATAACTCTATAATTCTCATCTTTATCATTCTCAAAGTTTCATTTTCTTTCATCTATCTATCTTTCTCCCTTATAACATATATAAAACTAAAAAATAACAAAAATTATATCCAAAAGTATATTTATTAATTTAATAAAACTTAAAAATCTAAAAATTTAAAAAATTTATTTAAATCATATTATAAAAATTGCATTCCATTTTTATTTTAATAGTTTTTAATCAAATCTCCTCCTTCCAAAACATGATAAAGTAAGTACAATTATTTTCCTCTTTATAAGTGAACGAACCAAAAATAATAAAAAATAAAAAATCTATCTAATAATAACAAAAAATTAAAAAATTACATCATCAATATCTAAATATTTTTTATCTGATTAATTTCTCAATTTTTAAAAATAATATCATATAAATGATTTTTATTCTTTTTCAGTTGTTGAAGTGCTATTTTATAATTTTCAAAAATTTAGACCCTAATAATATAATTTTTCCTAATTTATAATATATAAAGTAAGCAAATAATTCATAAAAACTCGCTCTCATTATTTGAGTTTTTTTACTCATGGAATCAATAGTTTAGTTAAAGTTGATTTATTTTAACATCTTAATAAGCAATTATTTATCACATGTATTTTATGAATAGTTTATTTATGATTTTTTCTACTTAAATTTTCAATTTTTTTTTTGAAAAATATTTCAAAATGATATTATGCATAAAACTTTTTGCAAAAATTACATTTCTTTCTTTTATGCATCATTTTAATACCACTTAATAAATTTATCCTTGGGTTATATTTAACAAATCACACTCTTTCTTCCTTTCTCTTTTCGGTTAAAAAAATTAAATTTCAAAATAAGTCATAATTAAATTTTAATTTATTTAAATTAAGTCGAAATTTATCCTAAATTAATCAAAATTAATCATAAATTAGTCAAAATTAAATCATATTTTAAAATAAGTTATAATTTATTTAAAATAAGAAAAAAATTATTCAAATAAGTTAAAATTTATCTGAAATTAGTCAAAATTAATTATAAATTAGTCAAAACCAAGTCATATTTTAAAATAAATTATAATTTATCAAAAATAAGTTAAAATTTATCTTAAATTAATCAAAACCAAATCAGATTTTAAAATAATTAATAATTTATTCAAAAAAGTTAAAATTTATTCAATACTAATCAAAATTAATATTAAATTAGTCAAAATCATTTCAAAGCAAATATATTCAAACAATATGTCAAAATATAATATTAATCGAAATTATTACAAAATAAGTTCAAATAAAGGCCAACATATTCAAACTCTATAATAAGTCAAAATAAGTATAATTTTTTAAGTTCTAAACTAAATATGTGCAGATTCTTTTTTGTTTAAATTCAGATTTTTTAATTTTATCTTTTCTAATATTAATTTTTTATTTATAAATAAATTCTATTTATTTACAAATGAATTTCACGTCCACAGTTGGGGTGGGGGGTAAATGTAAAATGGGCTAATTACATACTTACAGTAATGAATTAATTAATTCAAAGAAATTTACAGTGGCTTTGGATGATTGGATCCCTCTTTCTACCAGAAAGGATCTGTGTTTGTCTTCACAGATCGACCTCTAACAGCAATCTCATCTCTCTCCATTTCTAAGGTATATATACAACAAACAACCCTTAATTTTTCAGATCTTACTCTAAATTTCTTTTTTGGTTTTCTGATTTTTAGGGTTTTGTTGATTGATTTGTCGATTTTGTTTCAACTTTTTTGTGGTTTGAAGATCTAGAGTGGGGAAAAAAATGGCAACAATTGATGAGCCTTTATACCCAATTGCTGTTCTAATTGATGAGCTAAAAAATGAGGATATTCAGCTCCGATTGAACTCAATACGTAGGCTTTCTACAATTGCTCGTGCACTTGGGGAAGATAGGACCAGAAAGGAATTGATTCCTTTCTTAAGTGAAAATAACGATGATGATGATGAAGTTCTTCTTGCAATGGCGGAAGAATTAGGGGTATTTATTCCCTATGTTGGTGGTGTTGAGTTTGCTAATGTGTTGCTCCCACCGCTTGAGACTTTGTGTACTGTTGAGGAAACTTGTGTTAGAGATAAATCTGTTGAGTCTTTGTGTAGAATTGGGGCTCAGATGAGAGAGCAAGATGTCGTCGAGTATTTTATACCACTTGTTAAGGTTTGATTTTGATTTTGCACATGCTATTTTGTATTGTTTATATGCTGTTCTGTTACATGATATAATTGTAACTTTTTTATTGTCAAAATGATGCTTCTTGTAATTTGTGATGTTCAGAGACTGGCTGCTGGTGAATGGTTTACAGCTCGAGTTTCTTCATGTGGGTTGTTTCATATTGCTTACCCAAGTGCTCCTGAGACTTTAAAAACTGAACTACGAACAATATACAGTCAGTTATGTCAAGATGACATGCCCATGGTTCGCAGATCGGCTGCTACAAACCTAGGGAAATTTGCTGCTACTGTTGAGCCTGCCCATTTAAAGATTGATATCATGTCAATTTTTGAAGATTTGACACAAGATGGTATTCCATTTCACAATTGCTTGTTTATTTTTTTCTTCCTGAAATTATTACTCATACTTGCTTGCATGTACATGTATGTACATGTATGTTTTTGTGATTTGTTTTATCCTTAAAGGATGGACACCCATTTTAATGGGAGTCATAGGAAGCATTCTAAAGTTTGATTTTAGCATTGTTGCAACTTGCATTGGTTGCCTTTAGCTCTGACTACATGAAGTGGAGATTAGATATCTAAAGAAATAAATCCTAGCCAATAATGGTGCTTTGTTGCTTGAAACTGCTTACAGTTATCCATGCCAGATATGTTACTTGTTTGTGCGTATGTTCTTCTTCTGCTCAATTGAATGTGCATTCATGTTGATATAATTATTGGAGGAGCTGCTAGTTGAGCCCTTGCTTATATTCTTAGAGGGGGTCTCACGCCACCTGTGCAACTAGAATGTGCATTTATGATATAATTAACCAAACAAAATTTATGGTTTTTCATTTTGAAAAAGATTTTCTTTTATTATTTTCTAAATAATAATCTTTATATCACTGAAATTCTTAGTCAAAACCTTTATAATCACTAATATTTTTAATCAAAGGAATGCATTTGGACTTGCAACTATTTGAAAAATGTTTTTTTAATAAAATAAAATTCCACATCACTTATTTTAATAAATGCATATTCGAGTTTCTGGGTAACTGTACTTGAAAGTGGATTTTCTAGGCTAGTCTAATCAAAGTGGGTAACTGTACTTGCAAACAAAATTTATGGTTTTTCATTTTGAAACACATTTTCTTTTATTATTTTCTAAATAATACCTTTATATCACTGAAATTCTTAGTCAAAACCTTGATAATCACTAATATTTTTAATCAAATGAATGCATTTGGACTTGCAACTATTTGAAAAATGTTTTTTTAATAAAATAAAATTCCACATCAGTTGTTTTAATGAATGCATATTCAAGTTTCTGGGTAACTGTTCTTGAAAGTGGATTTTCTAGGCTAGTCTGTGTCCATCAAAGTCTCTATTTTGCAACTTAAGATGTAAAGTGTTTTCAATGCAATGTGAATTACTAGAGTGCATAATGAGAGGCAGTGCCCCTCATACATTGGGTGTAAAACTTTTCAACCAATTTAAAGGACAAAAAGTTTAGTTGTCTTGATATTTCAAGAACATTCACTTCTTATAAGTTAACTGAATGAAGTAGCTAGCGGCATTTTTTTTTTTTTATTGTTTCTAAATCATGGTTAACTTATGCCATGTCATTGGTTATTCTACACTTGTCAGTTTATATGATTGTTTTCATTTTTTTTTCCTTTAATGTTTTGCATTTTATGCTGCTTGAATGAAAAGTTTAAGAAAAATTTTGAATGCTCGCAAAGCATTTAATAGGTAGCTTTTGAAGGTTTATCTTAATCATATTTGGCATTGCTACATTAATTCTTTAGCACGGGATGGAAGTATAAATGACTATCATACTCATATTCATTCCAGATCAGGATTCTGTTAGATTATTGGCTGTTGAGGGTTGTGCAGCACTTGGCAAGTTGTTGGAACCTCAAGACTGTGTGGCACATATTCTTCCTGTCATAGTTAATTTCTCACAGGTATGGAATAGTTGAGCTCTGTATTTGTCATTTTTTGTATAGTTCATTTTCTTTTTCAGGGCAGGTTTTATTTTTCTTATTGAGTTGTGAATTTGGTGCAAAATTTTTGGGGAGTCTCATCTTTCTTGAATAGGCATTTAGGTTTTTACTCCCCAGATTAGTAATGTGCAAAAGGGAATTTCTCCCTTTTCATGTTTTATACCACACCTGAAATGATAAATTGCAAAATCATATGGAATTGGATATAATGCATGATGCAATATTTTATCTATGCAGGATAAGTCTTGGCGTGTTCGTTACATGGTTGCAAATCAGTTATATGAGCTATGTGAAGCTGTTGGTCCTGAGCCCACCAGGTAATTATGTCTGTGCCATAGATTAGTTTTTGACTGTGTATGTGCCTGTTGGTGTAATCTGTAAATATCATGCAGTTCACTATGTAATCAGGCTGCATATACTTGTTTTGTCTCATAGCATCCAAAATTACTATCAGAGGTCAAAATCTTTTTTTTTGATCATTTTAAAATCTGCTCTTAAATGATTTTTGTTTTTACCAGATAAATTATTGTTCCTGTAAGGTTTTTTTGGGATCTTCTACGATTGTCAATGGACTTGTGGCTTGGATTCCAAGTTACTGGTTTAATGTTGATATATTTTAGGTCGGATCTGGTTCCTGCATATGTTCGGCTACTTTGTGATAATGAAGCTGAAGTACGTATAGCTGCTGCAGGCAAAGTAACTAAATTTTGCCGGATTTTAAGTCCAGAACTTGCAATCCAGCGTATTCTTCCTTGTGTAAAGGTATGCATGCTTATGAAATGGCTTACCTATTTTAAGCAAGTTCTTGCCTGATTATGCAGTCGTGATCCAATTTTGGTGCATTTAGGTGCTGTGGCTCTACTGATACTGAAACTTATTGAGTTTGCCTACTGTAGGAATTGTCTACAGATTCATCCCAACATGTTCGTTCTGCCTTGGCTTCTGTTATAATGGGAATGGCACCAGTTTTGGGTAAAGTAAGCATTCCGTCTCTATAATTGAATTGTCACTTGAAGGAGAGTGTGACCGCACCCTTCATTTGCATTGTCACAAAAGCTGAACGACACCATTTTTCAAATAAGCATGAAACATATAAAATATAAGGATTTTTTGCAGTGAATAATTCTATACTGAATTAATATCTCATGATGTTCTTTTATCTTTAATTGTTGTAGAACGAGTGATATTTTTTAGCCAATGGTTTTTCCCTTTGTATGGACTCATTAACATACAATGTACTGCTTCTGCAGTTTGCTTCTTTTGCATGTGTGTGTGTGTGTGTGTGTGAAAATTATACTTTAATTGCTTATTTTGAGATTGTAAATGGGGGGCCTATCATTATAGGTTCTTAGAAGTGTGCAATATTAAGCATTCACATTTTCAATGATAGTCTGTGTTTTTTGAGATTCTTAATATCTCATACTGTTGTTCACTGCTAGATTTTGTTGGAAATGTTAATATCTTTTGCCACATGCCACTACAGTTGACAAGCTTGCAGATTTGTTTTTACTTTGTGTCCTTGGTCATCATATTTATCCTAGATGATGCAAGCCCATATATATATATATATATATATATATATATATATATATATATTTTTAGTTTATGATTGGCGTAGCATTATATTTATTGGTGCCATTGATTGCAATCCAGGTTGCATGTTCATTCAAAAGAATGCTTGTTTTTCTCATGGCATATAACACAGTTACTATTGATGGTTGTAGGATGCAACGATAGAGCAACTACTGCCCATTTTCCTCTCTCTTTTAAAAGATGAATTTCCTGATGTTCGCCTCAATATTATTAGTAAGCTTGATCAAGTCAATCAGGTTTGTCTAAAATCTTATATTTACTTCTGTCTTCATTTGTTAAGAAAGATTTTGATGAATGCAGCTGCACCTTTTTCCATTTTATAATACTGGTTTTGCAACAATGCACTACTTCTATGAATGAAATGGCATACATGTTTTAGATGTGTTGTTTGGATTCATGACATATAATTCCAACAAATTTCTGGAATCAAATGATAACATAAATTGAAACTGTTAATGCTCTCAAATGTTTATGGGCTTTGCTCCTGAACGCGTCTCGATGAACTAAAATTTCCATATCTCATACTTCATGGTGAATTATTGAACTGTTTATTGGTAAAAATTTTGATCATAAGTGATTAATTACTTGATCAAAATTTGATACTGCATTTGTTTCTTAAATCTTAATAGCACATCAAATACTTTTAAAAATTTCATATTCTACCAGGGACAGGAAACTGTTGCTGGACTATTCCTAATTCAAAGCATTGTTTTTTCCTTATGTGTTTTCTCTTTTACTGGAACTGAAGCATTAAGTTAATGGGATTGATGTCAGATCATAAGCTGATTCATCATTTTGCATGGGGAAAACCCCCCTGGAAAATCTGATTCGTTAGCAGATTTACCGGTATCTTTGAGCTCGTATTGTTTAGTCATTATCATTTCAGTTAACTGAAGAATTCTACGATGAATACATGGATTAGGAAATCAGCTGCATATAAGTCTAGTCTTGTCAAATTCTGGTTTTAACATTTTTTTTACCCATGTACTGCACAAGTTCCTTCAATCTTATAGGAGATCTACAGGCTCAATTTGGGACCTATATATGCATGAATTTAGTACTCTTTTTTCTCATTAGTCTGATTGTTATTTGATTGTTCTGATTTGTTGTATGAATTCCGATCTGTTGCAGGTAATTGGAATTGATTTGCTTTCACAGTCACTGTTGCCAGCAATTGTAGAGCTTGCAGAGGATAGACACTGGAGGGTCCGACTTGCAATAATAGAATACATACCTCTTTTGGCTAGTCAGTTGGGTGTAGGATTTTTTGATGATAAGCTTGGTGCTCTTTGCATGCAATGGTTAAAAGATAAGGTTTGTAAAACTCTTTTATTTGTTATAATATTGATTTAGGCTTTTCCTTTCATCCGTGATCATCTGCAATTTAATACTGGAGATTTTTACAACTCGTGATCAAAGATATCTAGATGCTAACAAATTTAGGATCTCATTGATCTTATCTTTTGGATCAAGTATCCATTACTGTATCATTCTCTCTGTTGCAAGCTAGGACTAGACTGCCTTTACTAGTTAACATGCTAAAAGCATATGCAGATAACTGTCGTATAGTCCCCAACTCCCCAATTCTCTCTCAAGTTTATTGTGGTATAGCCTCCAACACCCCAATTTTATCTTTAAGTTAATTGTGGATTTTCCAATGTAGTGCGCAAAGGTTGTATGCTGTCGCTTGGTTAACTTGTGTTGTTTCTATTCCAACTTTACTGAGCATAGTCTTGCAAAACTGGGCAATTAATATCTTTATGTTGTATTACGAGCTTAGCTAACTGTATTGGCTGAAGTGCAGGTTTACTCCATTCGTGATGCAGCTGCTAATAATGTGAAGCGCCTTGCAGAAGAATTTGGCCCTGATTGGGCAATGCAGCACATAGTTCCTCAGGTTTGTTTCGCTATCTATCGAAATGTTTTTGTTTCTAATTATTTTGAGGAAAAGGATGATACCTCTGTTGTTATCCAACATGTATAGGTGCTTGGCATAACTATTATTAAATAAACATGTTTACAAGCATTCATGCTAAAAATGATACACTATCTCATTGACTCAGCAAAAAAGTGCAGGAATATTTGTGATAACATTGTTACCTGGACTATTCTATGTACTACTTTATCTTATACATCAGAACTGATAATTTGTTATTATCATGATCCTGCAATTGCACTTAGAGATCATGAATTTAGTCTCTTCATTTGGCAACTTGAGAATTAGTGTATTTGGATTAAAATTTTTGGAAGCAGCTCAGCAGTTTTGACCCCACTGCTTTTTTTTATCCCCTTTCTCTGATACTTTTGAGTCCAGCTTATAGAATTGGACAATTGAGCTACCACTTAGTCATGTCTCTTTATACTAAGATTTAAGTTAGTTGAGCAATAGACTAAAATTTAAGTTGAACAATACCTCTAGTAATCTAGGCATCATCTAAATTTTGTTTGATAAGCTTGATTCAGTGCTCCCTCCTCCCACAGCAAGTGTCTTCATTACTCTTAACATGATCTTTTGGATTATGAGTTGATGTAATGGCACCCCAAGCTTTCATTTTCTAAAATGACCAATAAAAGTCAAGAGTTTTCAAAAAAAAGTTCCATGAAACCAGGCTGTAATGGAAAAATATTATAGTGATTGACATTTTAGATGTAGTTAAGGAAAAAAGAAGATGAGATTTAAGAATTATTTTTGATTAGTTTTTAAATTTCTTTCCATGTTTATTTATGTTTCTTGTTAAGTAAGTCTTTTAATTAGTATTAGGTTCCTTTTTAGTCTAGGATTTGGATTTATCCTAATTAGTATAAATAAATCTCTATTAGACAAATTGTATGGTATTCTTATTATTTTCAATACATATTTTAAATCAGATTAGAGGTTTTCTTTAAACCCTAATTATTTTCTTGTTCTAACCACAATTATTATTCTATTATACCCTAATTATCGAGAACTTATTGTCCAAAACTTTTCCGCTGCGTCAGTGTTGGTGATGGGTGCACCCTGGCTGTAGATGAAACGTTGCACTTAGTAAACAACTGATAGATGAACTTAATCAAACTAGTGTTTGTTTATGGAGGATAAATGAACGAGCCTGAACAAGAATACTCAGCTCATGTAAAATGAACCAAACTTGAAGATAGGTGAGCTTGACTTGGTTATGTTCAGGACTTGCTCATTTTTGGTCCATCTTGTTTATATTTGTTTAGTTACTCATTTAGGGAAGGTTTTTTTAAAGAGAGGAATAGGAGCGGATGGGATAGGAAGATAATAATTACCTTGTTGTGTTCAGGAAAAGTAAATAAATACATTTATTTTGTTTGTAGAGGGGAGGGGAAGAGAATTACAATTATAGATAAAAAAAAATGCTTCCTTTTTATGGATTTGAATTTTTTTTACACGCCAATATGGGGTGTAATGAATTTGAACTCCTTGAAGAGAAACGAAGGGGAAAGAAGGAACTTGTTAAACTTTTTTTCCCTTTCCCCACTAAGGAAAAATAGGATCCCTAAACTCCTAGCCATGTATAATGTTAAAGTTCAATAGAAGTTGGCTTAAGGCTGCCAAAATCTAGTCTTTGATAATGAATTTGTTGAAAGTTGGTGTTACACTTTTGCACATTGCATTCCATGATGTAGAATCTCATGAGTTTGCCTCAATCCAACCCATAGTTTGTAGAATCTTTATGTGGGTCATTTGTAAAGTTAAAAAGTGCAAACCAACTATTTATAGTTTTGGAATAGGTTTTAAATTTCAAAACCCAAATTTAACCCAATTTACATATTAACCCTAGTAATTGCACTCCGTTTGTCTGACCATCTCATTACAGCTGCTCATTTTTGTCTCTGTCCTTGATGTCATGCTTTCCCATCTTATCTCCATGACCTCTTCAATTGTTCACATTCATCATCATGATCACATGCATTGGAATGGGTGTTGTTAATCTTCATCTCCTCAATCTTTTTCCCTTTTTCTACTGCTCATTTTCTAATTATTTATGTCAAGTCATTGTAGAACCTAATTTGGCAGTCAGGTTAAAAAATATGTTGGGACTGCTCTTTGATGAACCATGTACAGTCCTATGCATTTTTGCCTGAACTGGATTACTAGAGAAGAAATTAGGCTTTGAAAGAGGCACACAACAACCCAAAAATTCAAATAATAATAGAAATAAAGAGGAAAGAGATTAAACAAATCAGCAGCTGATGCTGGATGTAAATCCTATATTGATTGATATTGGAGAAGGATGCCTCCTAGAAAAGTAGTTGCCCCCCAAATGTTCCCACATGCTGCACTGGACTCCTGCTTTAGTGAGCTTCTCAAGAATAGTAAGAAAAGTCCTTGTACATAATTGTTGCAGTTGTTTGGCTTCAGCTTGGGGTTTGAGATTGGCTTCATAAGTAAGCTGAGGTAAAATTTTACTGTGCTAAATTCCAACACAGTGACTTGAGCCAAATTTGATCCTGTCAGGAAACAAACTGAGCTGAGCTTGAATATTTGAAAAGTCGGATTAACTCATTTTTGTCCTCAGGTTACCCCATGTAAGATAGGAAACCATTGTGAATAAAGATACTACTATCTGACAGAGAGATTATGCTTGTTAGGCTAAATGCAAAAGTTCCATAGTATTTAATCATCAATATTTCCTTTTCTTTTGCCCATTTCTCTTTGGTGCAATATTATGCTAACTACCTGGTAATATGTTGACAGGTTTTGGACATGATTAACAACCCACACTATCTGTATCGAATGACCATTTTACATGCAATTTCTCTTCTTGCTCCTGTTATGGGCTCAGAAATTACTTGTTCTGCACTTCTTCCTGTTGTCATCAATGCATCAAAGGACAGGTAAAGTAGCTGGATTCCAAAGCTTGATTGTTAGCAGTAATATGTTTTCTGTTATAACCTGGGCTTTGGAGCTGAGAGTTGCATGTTACAGGGTACCCAACATCAAATTCAATGTGGCTAAGGTGTTGCAGTCACTTATTCCCATAGTTGATCAGTCTGTAAGTACTTTTGCTAATTCATTTAAAGTAAACTTCATGGCTGGAAGCACTTTGCTCTTCAGTTCTGAAGAATTTGATCATGGCATAACAATGCAGTACCAGTTTCTTTACCGTAACATGTAATTCAATGGCGAGGCTAGATTGTTTTTTATTCCAAAAACCAAATAATAAGGCTGGATAAAGTTCAAAACCTTGTCTTTACAGTTTGAGAGGATAATTTACAGTGCTTGAACCTTACAGGTGGTGGAGAAGACAATTCGGCCGTGTTTGGTTGAGCTGAGCGAGGACCCAGATGTTGATGTCAGATTCTTTGCTACCCAAGCACTACAGTCCAGTGATCAGGTCATGATGTCTACCTAGTTTGAATGTCGTAATTAGGAATTCTTTTCCATTTTCTGATTTCCACTTCCAATTCAGTTCAATCTTCTTACTGATCTATGTAATACTTTACATGAGATGCAAAGTGCTGGGACGATATTTTCTATAGGCACTACGTATTTTTGTAGAAAGTGTTTTGAAAGTTGAAACATATTACCAGTCATCTTGTATTATGTTGTACTAATGCCAATTTCTTGTTTTCAATTTTTTCACGTGTGGCTTTTTGACTTTTTCATGGAAAAGTTGGGTGCTTGGCGGAGATTAATATTAGTAAAAAACTGAAATTTTATTGACAATGAGAATCTCCTCGAATCAATTACATGGTAAAAGCATCAAACCCTAAGAACTAATCAAAATGATCAAATAGGTAGAATTACTTAAAAAAAAGAACAATAAATTTAAACTAATCAGAAAATTATAATTATTAAATAATTACAAAAATATACAATTCCAGAGTGCTGGATTGTAACTCGGATCAAGCTCTTGCAAGATTGATCTCAAACGTTCCAAGAACATGAAAAGCTGTATAAGAGTTATTATAAAATCAAAATACATGTTACACAGAACAAGAAGTAATCTTTAAATTGAAAATCGTATCTATCATAATTCAAAGATACCTGAAAATATCTAAGAAAAAAAAAGGAGGCCAAAAAATACTAAATCTGTTTGGGGGGTGAGGAATTGAAATTGAGAATTATAATTTTAATTTTTTAAAATTATAATTATAATTTTAATGTTTGTTTCACATAAAAAAAATTGAAATTAAAATTAAAAATAAAATTAAATAAAAAATCAATAAAGATAAAAATAACGGTAAAGTTGAAAGTGGTGGACTGCCGATAGTGGCGATAGGATAATATTCTGACAAGTCATTGTTATCAATAGCTATAGGAGTGACGGTTCAACGAGCAATCATTCCGACAAATTTTCACACTCGATGGTGGCAGACTAATGTCACTGATAATAATACTGAGATGGCGGTGGCTATAGAAAAGATAATGGTTTAATTATATTATAATTTTATGAAATTATGGATAAAATTTTAATTTTAATTTTAAATAACTGCTAAATATAATATTTTATAGTGTAGGCTACTTGGCTATCTAATTACGTTCCTCGAGTAGCTAAATTTCGTTGTCTAATTTATGTTCATAAATTAATTTTTCTTTTTCTGTAATTTTGAAAATTCACCACTTACCTTATTAAGTTTATAAACATTGAATATCCTCCAGAAGACAAAAAAAAAAAAAAAAAAAGTTCGTAACCTCTGAAACTCATTTGGAAGTTTGGATCATATTTTAAGACACTCTAATCAGTCCGTCTCATTTCATGGTAGCATTACCCAATTCTTTTTTGAAAGAAAAAAGAACATGCATTTATTATAAAGATTAATTTTATATCAAAATATACAACATATTAACACACAATATATAATATACCTAAAAAATTGTAAAAAAAGTATTAAATAGATTTTATTTAAAAGTTAATTTAAAAAAAATAACATATATATTAATAATATAATATTTATGTCTATGAAACATGTAAATAAAGCTATAAAGATGATAAGATTACAACTAGCTATATATGTTTTAGAGTTCTTTTTCTAATTCTTATAGCTTAGAGAAAATGCTCACACCTTATAAGTAAAAGCTTCTATATTAAAATTTACAGAAAAGGGCAAGGAACTGGATTGATAATGTACAATATGTATTCATGATATGATCACACTATCCCTCGAAGAAAGGGAGATTCTTAAATATTCTATGCTTCACACAATCAGAAGGCCCCCACCCAATTTTCTTGTTCACATTATCATATATCACCATTTGCCCTCGCAATGATATATCTGTCAAGAGTTTAATAGCAGCATATAAAATATTAGAGAGTGTGAGAGAAAAAAACAGTCTCATTAATAAGGATTTACCCTAAAACTTCTCGTGAATAGTTAGTTAAAAGTTCTACCCTAAATAAAAGCTGAAAGAATGAATATATATATATATATATATATATATATATATATATATATATAATGTCAATTTGATCCTTAAAAATCTATTAGATTGGCAAGTTTTAATCTTTTAATTTCGATTTGATTCAATTGGAATTTTTGACCATGTGAATTTGGTAAATTATCATTAATTCAATTAATGATTCAATTAACCAAATCCACTGAAGTTAAAGCACTCAATTAACTTCAATCAAAATTTAAAGGCTAAAATTGACGATATGATATAATTTCAAGTGCTAATTTGACTTTTTAACCTTATAACTAATAGTAAAATATATTTTGTTTATTTCAATTTTGATCTAGTGCAAAATCCCAACTAACATTGAAAGGTTAGATTTAATTGAAGCAGTTAAAAACTTAGGGTAAAACTATAAATTCACCTAAATTTAGAGTACTTTTTATCATTAGGCCTAAGAATTAGGAACTTTAAAGTGGTTGAATTGGATATAAACAAAATAGTGGGAAAAGTTAACTATAGTCTATAAAGATGGCATTTGAGTTCCTCAAAACCTCTACTCTGGGCTGTATTGGAAGCCATCAACTATTTATGCATATGGCTACATGAGAGAGAGAGAGATCCATGCACCAAATGTGTTCATGCTAACATTGTGAGTTTCCTTAAGTAGCATACCTCCAAGTATAATTGTCGATCCATCATGCACTTCGCTTCCATCAAGAATACCCAAGCATACATTGCCTTTGTTCTGCAGAACATTATGCATCATTACACAATGACCTCCATGCCAAACATGTGAGCCAATCTTGTATGTTAGTAAACTTAGCTTTAAGAGTTAACAAAATCCTTACACTGATGACCAAGTAGCCTTCTGGAGGAATCCGAAATTTAGTCGAGATTATCCACCATTTGCTTCCGAATTGAAGGGTTAAAGTCTTGAAGAACTGCTTCACATCTGTAACAGATCTGCATGCATATGGTTGCAGATTTAGAAGTTGTGGTCATAGAAAGCTTTAATATGAGCTCAAATTAAAGAAAACATCATACACATTACATAATTTAAGTAAATAATGTGTTGCATATGGAATCCTATGCTTAGCCATTTGAAATATGCTATTCAGTAATCATTCCTGAGGCTAAATGGAAAAGAACAAAAAATTCAACTACCTGATAGGGAACTTAGCTCGCCAACAGAAGGGCAAAGTTGGATCTGATGTATCTTGGATAAGTCCCTCCCCAGAAACCTCTTTAAGCTATAAATATAATCAGTGGACCATAGACTCAGTAACAGAACTTTAAAAGAAATGTTCAATGAAACCATGTGACTGTAGATGAAAAGTACTTACAGAAGCAACCAATTCAGAGTATGCTTCTTTTGTGAAGTATGTGTAAGAACTGCCACTATCAAACAAAATTCGTCTTACTCTTCCGTCCTGCCCACCTAAACTGAGCCGGCTGCTTCCATAATTCAACTTCATAATCTCTGTATGATAGGATTCTCTGAAAAAGGAAAAAAAAAAAACATAAAAATGAGGAAGAATACCAAAGTGAAGGACAACAAATTTGTAGAAAAGCCATTGCAGGTGTTCTATAAAATCACACGTACACACACAGAGGGAGGAGGGCAGGGGGACATGCTCAGTGCTCGGAACTGAAATTACAGATCTAAAGACACCGCATTTCTTCTAATTGAGATTTTTTTTTTCTTTTTCCCCTTAACTTACACAGTGAAAGGCAATGAGAGGTGAAAGATGAAACAATCACGAAAGATAAATTTTGAGAGAGAACATGACGAGTTAGTTCACAACAAATGTTTCGAGGAAATTTCAACCAAACACAATGGGACTCCCAAACTGAAGCTTTATGCATATATTTTCTGCTATGAAATATTCCTATAAAGTAAAAGCAGACAAAAAACCAAGAATTTAAAATCAAATAAATTTATTTAAAAAAATCTTCAGATTTATTTACTCACATGGGAGGAGTGTCGAGCATGGGAACCCATGCCATACCCCAACGTGGTACAAAATCATCACCCAAGAACATATATCCACCACCACCTACATCATTGGTAAGGCAATGACCTACGACATTGTTAATGATCCCCCGGCTTGCCAACTGAGAAGGTAAACTAACTTTAGCTTTGCTTAGTCCAAGGATCCCATCTGTCTTTGCCAAAGTGTTTAAAAGTAAACCTTGCTGATCATATGCACACCTTCCAGACAAATATATATGAGCATATCGACATTTTGGCATCAAATTAAATAGACAAAACATAGAAAATCGGTGAGTAACAGAGATATACCCAAAAATAAAATTTAACTTAGTTGAAGATCCATTTGCCATCATTACGTGAAGTTGATCTCTTGCAAGGACTCCCATGGATGAGCTACGATCTGCATATTCAATCTCATAGTCGCATTGCTGGCATGCTTCACAATATCCTGCCTTTTCTTTTTTCCGAAGTTCCACACATAGCAAGTCCCCGGGGGGTACAATATTGTCTCTTCTTGGCTTGTACAATGCATTTGCTCCCTACATCGACAATATACATTAGAGTAAAGATAATATACATCTCAATAATGTAGTGAAACCTAGAGATATTGTTTGTTAATATGCATAATTAAATTTTTAAGGATGTCTCTTTGGTTAATGTAGGGGATGGGGGGAATAATGCTAGCAGTGTCTTTTCTGAACATTTGATCAACAGCATATGTACTATTACACGCACACATAACTGTACATTAGCTTACTCTCATCTAATTACTTCTACATTGGTATTTGGAATAGATCAACTAGTCACAGTGAAAGCTAGGTTTCACAAATTTTTTATCACTAATAGCAAAAATGAAATAAGAAAAAGTAAAAAACTATATTCCATTGTTTTCCTATGATGGTTAAACCTGCTAAACCTGCTTATCTTGAAGCTGACATGCAACTGGTCAAAATCATGGAAAGGATAATGGAAAATGCCCCTTCTATCCCCATATTCTTCTTTTCCTTTTTTTTTCACCCCTTGTGCTTACATGATTATATAAGCATTAAAGATGATGAAATTTATTTCATTGAAACGGTTTCCAATCAGAAACCGTGTAACTGAATCAAATTCAATTGGCTGCCGGTATCATGAATAGTTTTTCAAAATTTTCAAAATTACTCAAATAAATAATTCAACTATATATCATTATAATTTTATGTGTCTAATAATTTAAAGTGAAAACTATATAGCCAAAGAATAATTTTATTACAATATTTATTAGCCATATATTAAGCAAGTGAAAAAAATATTGGAGGAGAAAAACAATGTGGAACTGATATATAAAAAAATCAAATACATATTATACAGAATTAGAGTTTAAGCATAAGGGTATAAAGAATTAGTTGTCCGTATGTCCAATCTTAAACCCACTAGTTGAAGGACCACTAACAATTAGCTCTTACCTTGGCACAGCTAGCACAAGGAGCATCACATTGAATCCATGTTAAATCACTAGCAGTATCAATATCAAGAAAGTAAGGTTTTGGAGGACTTCCAACAAGCATGTATGTGAAATACAATCTGCATAAAAAAATAAAAAAGCAAAATTTTGGATAAGCATCAGAAATGTGCACCAAATTCTATGGCATCCGAATGAGATAGCAACAATTAAGCTGTTATTAGCAAATTCCAATACTCAATCACAGCCTAATAAACATGAGGATGTGACATTCTGCATGGCAAACACCCCATTAGGTTTATAGGTCAGATAAAAGTTGCAGCAAACATATATACTTAACTTGTTTAATAGGTAATTAAAAAAAAAAAAAGGGATTCAATCTTAATACATGAAAGTATATAAGGTAACATTTGAGGGGGTCGAGAGAGAAAGAGGGTGCAAGAATAGCAGGAAACTAATTCTAAGGTCAAACAGTTCAAGAACTCAAAATTTGAGTAAATATGCTCTCCACAGTGAATAACCCAAATATAAGTCTCTAGAACCCCTGCTTGAGTAGCTCCACTTATATCAGCAACTAATTGATTATTCATAGGTTCCACATAAAATACAACAGAATAACTTCTGAAAGTAAACATCCTCTCCTTCTACCATCACAATTCCAACCCCTTAACAATTCCAGAAGGACTCCAAGCATCACCCACCAAACTCCGATAAAGAAACTGGAAGGGATCGTAACATCAAGGTCCTACCTACTGAACAATAAAGCAAAAATGACTCAGGATCGCAGAATCCTGTTTACACATTCAACACCACTTTGCCATCCTAAAACATCAAGTAATCTATGCACAGAATTTTTCCAGTCACCATCAAACCACAAAAGCTATCATTTTATTGTATCTGATAATTCTAAGGCGATACATTCATCACAATTCAACATAGGATTCATCCTCAAATTTATAGGTTGATAACTGCCATCTAAATCAACTGAAAGCTGAGAAAAACATATCTTGAAACATTTTTCAGAAATTCCAGCACCTAATTTTCTGGTGTTCTTAATCTAGGACCCAATAATGTCTCACATCAGTCCACTCATAAACTCACTATCATCGCTTGATTATGTACCACAAACCCATAATTCAAAACAACTTGAAAACACTACCTTCACCTTTTCTTCTCTACACTAAACATAATTTAGCAAATATGCAATCCAATTTTCACACATATGCAAAGTACATTTGCAGTTTTTAAATTGAACTGCAAGGTATATAATGCCACATATCAATACAGGCCATTATATAGTTGTTCTAACTAAACACAAAGTAATAGCAGATTAAAGTGGTACTCCCACTAATTAATAACATGTTTGCATGACAAAAAAAAATTGAAGTTGGATTGAGGGGTTCCAAGCACTTTATTTTGAGGTAATCAAGCTCATAGCACAGAAGAACAAAAAACAAATTAAAGTTGGATTAACAAATAGCATTTGTGTGTATATTGCAGCTATTGGCTCTGAAAAAACACACCTTAAAATGCCAAAAGAATGGTGCTTGTTAGTTGAATTTATCCATGATTATAAAAACAATTAATCTATTAAAAGTTAAAGATAATAGGTCCAGCAAAAGGAACCTTTTCAGGTGTTCTGTTTGTGATAAGAAAAAAAAGAAAGAAAGATAGAATGAGTGTACAAACACTCTTTTCAGAGTGTTTAAAACTGCACCTTCCCACTCCCATTCCTATAACAAGCAACAAACAAATGCTAATAAAGTTCAGATTTGCTCTTTCACACACACATTCAATTGCTGCGTATCCAAAATAAACCATTACAATTGAATAAATTTGACACATACCCATCTGGATAAACATTTCCCCTAACAGGCAAAATAGAAGATGAACCCAAAGCAGCAGAATTTGAAGTAGTCAACTTATTACTTTTACGAGGAATAATAGCATCATCAGCTGGTGCTACCAGACTCTCCTTATATACAAACCTCACCAATTTATGTTCAACATCACCCTGGGAAATCTCACGAATCCCATATTTGTGATACAAGGGAAAGATAAAAGATTTGGGCTTTTTATCATCATCAGAATCCCTAAATTCCTGAAGGGTACTAGAAAAAAAAGACCTATAAAGAACAAGAGCAAAAAGAGAAATACACACAAAACCCAAGAGCTTTATTGGGCTACTAAAAAAAGCTCCTGGTACTGAGGATTGAATTTGGGGGTTTTGTGGTGGTGGGGATTGGACGGGAAGCTGATATTCTTGATGGATTTGAGAGGGTTCTTGTTCTTGTTCTTGTTCTTGTTGGTGGTGATGAGTATGGTGAGTGTGTGGATAGTCGTTAGTAAGTGTAAAAGCAGTGATTGTTTTGCCTAGAGAAGGGTTATCTGGTGGTGGAAGTGAAATAATAACCACTCCTTTCATCTGGGGTGATTGATCAGAATCCATATCTCAATCTTTCTCTATCTGGGTACTCTTTATAGATGAATCAAAACAAGCAAAATCAGAGTAAATAAAAGCAGAGACGGAGATTGATAAAAGAAGAAAGGGATCCTTCAACTGGGCAGAATCCTCATCCTCTCTTCTTCTTTGTCTCCATAGTTGGGACAGTGAGAGAAGTCAATGAGAAAGCCAATTACGTAACCCACATGGCAGAGAAAGATTCAAAGGGAAAATGGAGAGAAAAAAAAACTAAAAAATGTAAAGTGAAGTATCTAGGAACTTTACCATCTCCATTGAATTTTTGAGACTCCAGTTTCTTTACAAAAGGCCCCACAGCCACAGGCAGGGACCAGTAGACCGAGACTTGGGACCGGCTGGCTCTGTCGCATAGCTTGCTTCCTTCCTTCCTTCGGGTCTAACTCATCAAGCAGGAAGCAGGACAGGAAAAACACTTAGCTACATAGGCTCCAATTAGATAATTACACGTGGATATAAAAAGTAAATATCTTTATATACATAATAAAATTTTAAAATATTAATAAATAATTAATTTTATATATAAAAAATTAATTGCATCAAAAATATTAAAAAATTGCAAAAGAAAAAATCAAAGTATTATTTTTTCTTTTTATTTAAGCCTTCAAGGTAGACCAAACGTATAATTATATAATGGCACATAAATTTTATATTTAAAAATTATAAATTTCACTTAGCTCGAATTCGATATGAATATATTTCACATAAAAAAATTATATATATATATATATATATTTAAAAATTATAAATTTCACTTAGCTCAAACTCGATACGAATATATTTCACGTAAAAAAATTATATATATATATTGAATATTAGTTCAAAAATTAAATTATAATCTAAAAATAAGAAATTTTTTTATTAACCAAATTAATCCTAGAAATCTAAATTATTATATTTCACCTATTAAATTTTTATTATTTTTATTGAATTCTTATTTTTATTTTTATTCACATAAAAAATTATTATAATTTTTCACTAAGAAAATTAGTGAAATTATAGAATTTAAACCTAAAATTAAGAAATCCGAGAGCTCACCCTTAGCCAACTAAACTAAGGATGATTCACCATTATCAATAATACATATAATTATATACATAAATAATAATTTTAATTATGTGCTTATCCTTTTAATAAGGATTTTTTTCTTTCATGTTGTCTCACTCTCTTCATTAGACATGGTTATAATTTTACTCTATATAAATGCTCTTTCATGTATGATTTAGATTCAAATTACTTTTAATGTCAATTTTTTTTTAATGGATTTAGGTTAAATTACCTCAAATTATAGATAAATTAGGTTATGCATGAATTGATTTTCATGAAATATTTATATTAAATTAGATGAATTATGAATTTTAGAGGCAAAATTTTGAATTATCTCAAAAATAAAAAATCTCACATTCTAATTATCATAAGGGTTTGTTTGGTTCTTAGGTACTTGGGAATGGAATTGAAAATAGCTCGATGAGAATGACATTATGGGAATAGCAGTCAGTTTAAATCGATTTGGTTAACTGACATTGAACAGTGGTTAGAGATCAGCAGTTAATTGTGAGCAGTTAATGGTTAGCGGTCTAAGATTTATTGTTAGCAGTTATAAATTATAGTGAGTTTGATAATTCAGTGATTAAAATTAGATTTAAATTATAAAATGATGAATAAAATAATTATTTTATATGTTATGATAAATTTTAATTATGTGAAAATTAATAATTTAATATTATATATAAATATATTAAAAAAAATAATTATATATTTTAATTAATTTATATTTAATTATGAAAATTATATAAATATTTAAATATTTAAAATTAAAATAATAATGTATATATATTTTTTATTTAGTAATAAGTATTTTCATAAGTATTTTAAAATTTAATGATATTTTTAACAAAAGTTATAAAATCTATCTTTTATTGTAAAAGTTAATTTTTAATTATAATTTTCAAAGTTAGCGATTGAAAATATAATCGTTTCACTAAACATTTTGTATTAACATTTGAATGATTAAACACTAACCATTGGCTTTCAAAAACCAAATCAAACATGCACTTAATCACATGAGAGATTTTTGGCAGTTTTAATAAAAGAGTCTTTTTATTGACTTTATCTTTTAATTATATATAAATCACATAGTTGGCGCAATACTCAATTCTTTACCCCCCCATTCAATGTAAATAACAAAGTGCAAGTATAATAAAACCTCTATAAATTAATATTTAATAAATTAATAATCTTTATTATATAATAATTTTTTATAATTTCAATTTGAATTAATAGATTAAATTAATATTTGATTAATTAATTTTTTATTATATAATAATTTTTTTCGACTTGAGCTAATAAATTAAATTAATACTTAATTAATTAATATTTTTTTAATTAATAAAATTTATGAATTTCAATAATATTAATTTATAGGAATTTTATTGTAACTCAGTTATCTCTCCAGTTACTAGTTGAATGGAGTGTGCAATGATAAAATAATTTGTTGCAAAAAAAGTTAATAAACTTTCACAAATTTACTTTTCATAAAATATTTTGAAATTAATAGAAAAAATATATATATATATATATTAATTTCAATTTTTCACATTGAAATTAAATCAATGAATTATATGAATTGACTTTTATCGAGTTGTAATCGTTTTAGATTTAGATTGTCAATATGATTTTTGTAGTTCAGATTACTATTTTTTTACTTTTTTCCTTATTTTCTCTCTTTATCTCTCCACTTTCTTTGATTCACACTTTAGTTATTATTTACTCCTTCTGAACACAGCTGGTCTGGTAGAGCTCTCCACTTCTCCCCAATTTCTTCTTCCTCTTCATTTGTCTTTCCCTAGATATTTTTCAAATTAAGTTGTTTACAAACTCGAATTAGAAGTTGAGATGTTGACTTTAACTGCTAATGAAGTATGTAACAAGATTGACTTTCACTGCTAATGAAGTATGTAACAAGATTTAAGAATAATAAAAACTTCAGATGGCTTTTCATAATTTTCACTCAGATATTGTAGCATAGTTAGATGGGCATTTGATAATCAAAGGCTGATGCTAGTATCAATTGGCAAGAGCATTGTTAAGTGAAGTTTTAATGTTAAACACAAGATCAGCCAACAGATCATCCTCAAATTATGATAATTCTTGCACCATATGTATGCCAATACGGTGTTTTTCACACGTTCAATTATTTAAAAAGATTTCTAACCCTTGTATTCAAAAAAGAAGAAATTAGATAATTAAAGTTCATCTTTGCTAACTCTGAGAACTTCCATATTCTAAGCGGGATAGTAGCCCTGTTTCTAATACAACTAAGATTTTGCTGAGCAAATAGATTATAGTCTCATCTCATTTCGAAATAAGGTTATAAAGTATTAAATTACCTTCTACAGTTTCCACTTCGTCTCGACCAATGTTCATATGAAGTAGAAAGCTCTAAGGTTTCACAGATGATGCCAATGATTCCAAGTTTCCAACAATATATACCATACATTGTCCAGCCGTTCGCACAATTAAATGGGGAATCAATCTATGCTACAGGGTGAATCAGTTTGCTACAGAACATGAGACGTCGTAAAGTTAATGCTTTCTGATGAGTCTAAATATCATTCCCAAAAGTCAGTCTTATGGCACATATTACTTCGATACCTAAGAAGACGAAATGGGAGTTCCATTTTGGGTAATTTCTTTTAACAGCTCCCCCAACCATGATTTATCCACCATAATTTAATCACACGTGTTTCTTCAAAAAGAAGGTATCAAGGACATTTTCTTTGAATGTAAGATGCCCCATGCTCTTCGTACCTGTCATTATATATGAACTTTTATGAGTATGAAATATATTTGCTTAACACTAATTTTTTTATGCGTGTAATTCTGAGATTAAATTTTGGAAATTGAATTTTTTCTCTCTTAAAGAATAAAGAGCTATCTTGAACAGCACACTCAAAATTAACCAACTGCAATTGGAGAATAGAGTTTTTCAAAAGATGATGCTTACTCAGACTTGGAGAACCACATCTGCTGGAATGAACCGAGAGATGCCAGTATGCTCCCACCTATCCATACACTGCTTAAATAATCATAGCACCATCAGTAAGAATATAAATTACAGGGGCAAAAAAGGAAGAATGAAAAAGACTTATTGACTGCAGCAGTATGAAGGTTAACAAAATTCAAGGTGCTTCCTAATAAAGGAAAAAAGTTAATATCACTTTAATTATACGTCTTGATCTACATGTGTGTATACATTCAGAGAAAGAGTCAGGCTAGAGTAGTAGCCTCATAAGAACCTAATCCCTTAAAATATTATCTCTAAACAAACATAAATACAACAATAATAATCATATAATCAAATGAATTGAACTTTTTAGGTGCTACCCAAGGTAACTCAACTGAAGTGAGGTGCCATATATAGCTAGAGCTGAAATTTTCAGAGCATTGGTCATTAATTCCCAATTATAATAATAACTACTGCGAACTTATAAAGTAGGGAATTAATAACCAATGCAAAGCAAATTTATAACATTAGGATAGTTATATTGTATGATTTTTGCTTGTCAAAATCTACATAATAAAATCACAATATAATGGCAATCAGCAAAAGTGAAAAACAAAACCCAATGCAGCAAACCAAATTAGTCACATCTGCATATATGTGTGTGTGTGTGTGTGTGTGTGTGTGTGTGTGTGTAGAGAGAGAGTGGGTGAGAGGCACACAAATCAAACCTGAATCTCCTTTCTGTTGAATTTCCACTGGCCAGCACTTTAACCCTAGCAGCTTGAGGTGACTCCTACATATCAACGATTAGTCATTTTATTCAATTGGAACTGAACCTAAAATTTATTTCCTTGATTGTGATGGAATCTCACTCACTAATTAGAAACACGTTTACATCTAGGTGAAATCCAGTAAGAACAGTTTTGCACCGTATTATTTTTCTATAATTCTAATATTACTCATCTTCAGGGTCCCCCAACATTGGATGTTACCCAGGGAGAGAGCTATTATAAAACAATTTCCCACCAATGACCGATACAATTTAGTAATGAGGTTGAAAATGATAATGACATGCTTAAAGTGAATAAAAAGCAGTGCTACTAACAATAAAGTCAAGAAAGTTCACCATAACTACTTTAAATCACTGAATATTGGCAATTACATAGCCTTGTAAAGTCAGTATAGTTCAGATCGTGAAAAAAAAAAGTGAGGTCGAGGAATGAAGTACCAAGATTTGAGTTCCCAAAGATTTTGAGATGATGAGTGAGACAATAAAAAAAATAAAGGTTCGAGTAAGAGGGTACCTCAAGTAAATCTTTCTCAAGCCGTTCCTTCAACTGTTGCATTGATGCTGTGCCACCAGCAAGCTACATCAAAAGAAAATGGAAGGGACTAAATCAATACCCAATGTTACAGTGGATTATAAACAACATAGTTCATTCTCAGAAGAAGAAAGGAAACAAAAGGAAAAAAAAAAAAAAAAAAACCTACTAAGTTATTGAGCAGTATGGGCTGGCGAACCTAAATACCATTTATTTCTTTGCTAAAGCAATCTATGGGCAAGACTTAAGAAACCTGACTTTGTCTACCAAAGGGTTTGTGTTTAAGACCAAAAAATATCTGACTGATTTTATTCGCCAAGGCTCATAAAAGGAAAACATTCCATCAACCACTATCATTCACAAAACAAGAGAAGTGGAAAGAGATTTGGTGCAAAATGAATCCCCAGACCCCAATCAGGCAATCACTCCAATAATTATTATGTTGTCAAGATAATTTGTTATCTCTGTTCACAAAATGCTCATAAAGCTTATTAACAGGCTACTTTCCAGCATTGCTTACAAACACATTAATAATAATGAATAATTATGTAATCACTTATAATAATGAGTAATTGTGTCATCACTTAGAAAGGTGCATGCCAATATCCCAAGAAATTAAGGGTACATGCCAAATGTCTATTGGTATTAACACTGAAACTGCTTTTCAAAAAGCACCTTATAAAATTTGTTGCAAAAGGCAGTTTGAAACTACGAGTTATCAATGCAATAAAGGACACAGCAACTTAGAGTAGGACAAGAAAAATCCAACCAAGATATCAAAACATGAAGAAAAGAGATTACTATCATATAGATTTTACCAATATACTGCTAAATAGTTCTCTCCGAATATCCACATCACACTTATTAATGCTCTCTATAACCTGCAAACATTAAAAAATAAGTAATTAACTGCAAGCCCACAGTAAATACAGTAGATGTTTGAGGTCCAAATATTTGAAAGTTTAAAAGGCATGAATTTACCATTTGAGGCAACCCACGAACATTAGGAGCAATCTCTGCAAAATTCTCCATACCAGGAATTGTCTGATAGATACAAAACAAGATAATGGCATGTGAGCAAACACTGAGAATAACTTGGCAATAAAAGTACAAGAAAAAGAAACTGTCTAAATACATCAAACCATTTGCACCTAAAGATCAGTTCGACTCGAGCATTAAATATTGCATGCGAACATCAGAATCATGAGTTGCATATAGATTCAGCAAGAAGGGAATGATAATAAAGAAGTTATAAAAGAGCAATTGATTAACATTAATAAACAACAGAAAGACTATATCCTTGAGATATTAATAAAAGCACCGCTGAATTATCACAAGTAAAAAACAAGCCAAATGAGAAATTGGAGGAACATTCAAGATCTTCAGTTACAAATAAGATAAGGAAAATAAACCATTTAACACTTATTTTAATGACCAAGCAAACATGATCAAAGAACATAACATATGACCCATAATACTTCACATTAGACACAAAAAAAATAAAAATAAAGTGAATTCAAATATACCAGGAAAATTGGTAAACGAGAATCATTTGAGAAGTAACCAATAAAAAAAAATATACAACCTCTATCCTAAAAATATGTTATGCATGAACCATATTTTGGAATATTCAAATGTTTGTACTTTCAGTGTAGAAACTGGTGATTTTTACAAAATTTCCCTATATCAATGTATTGTGTGTGGTTAAAACAAAGAAATGGCATCACTTAAGGGAAGTCACAGGAATCAACACATTACTCTCAATATTCCAATAAAAACATATATTAGCAAAGGCCTGAAATAGACGAGATATAAAGAAATGCCATCTTGAATGTTCATGGACCACACACCTGAGCCAAGGATGGATTGAATAAAACATCTGGAATCTTGAATCTATCAGCTCCAATTTCAATTGTTCTGTTTTACATTAGAAAATCCAAGATTAGATAAAACTAGTAATAATCAATATAGAAATGCAGTCCAAAAGCTACTAAACCAGTAATATTGCAAGAGACTTACTGGCCATCAGGAAGCTCGTATGGAGTCATCGGAATATTTGAGTAACCACTTTCTACATTTATAAGGGGGAAAATGAAGGCAAGAGAGAGAGAGAGAGAGAGAAAGCGAGAGAAGAGTTAGCATAAGAAAGACTTAATATGTCAAATACAATTTAAGCTCAAAGGATAGAGAAGCATTCAATAAAGCATTGTATATATTAATAACAATGAACCAAACAACATCACTGTGAAAGAGATTTGATCTGCAAAAAACAAACATTATTTATATGTGGTGCACAGGAATAGTAAATGAACTAGCCAATAGGGGATAGCTCTCTCCTTCCAATAAACCCCCACCCCTCCCAGTGGTATTTGAACTATTTCCTCTTGATGGAGACAATGACACAGAGAGGGCACAATAAACTGTCCAAATAAACCAAGGACAAAATCACATAGAATTACCATAATAAATATATATGGATTTGAACATAATTTATTTTGAATTAATCAAGTAATCTCAATGGACAAAACCAGCACACAAGTAAGCACTGGAAAATACAAAATATGAAAAGAGCACCAACCATCATATAGTGTGTCTGGGGCTCGACACACGCATTCCTTGATATCACTTGCAATCACCCTCTGTTTCAAAAGAAAAATTCAGTAGATGTAGAAAAAGATGTCTTTTTCACAAGGAGAAAATTTGTGGGATCAATCACAAACCTGAGAGTAAAGTTTGTAGCTTTCAGTTGTATTTGGAAAATCAAGATCCACAATCTAGAGGTTCAGAAAAAAGAAAGGACAACATCAGAAGCAGATGCCAAAACAGTACACATAATTTCCCAGGCAACTTAACGTGTATGTGAAACTTAACTCAGAAATATGCAACAAGGAATGAAGCAAACTGATGGTCATTTCACTTGAGCAACAAGGAACAAACTAATATCTTCATAATACAGATAGTTAATTCACCTTATAACTTACCCTAGCTCATTTAAAGCACAGCAGCCAGAATGGGACAAGATGCAACTCTTCCAGACAATCAGAGTCTAGAAACTTATAAAACTGTATTACAGCTTTAGCATATGAGTCAATTTCATGACTTCATGCCCTGAGTTAAAAGTGGCACCAGGCTGAGTTTTCCAGAGGTACATATATCTAGATTGTGAAAACAGCTTATTTCTTCAGACCAAGCATCTACAATTATAAGTAATATTTTCAAAACCGGACCGGTTAAAGAATCGGTGAAGGCAAAGGGTCAGAGGTTCAACCGGGACCGAACCGGTTAAACCAGAAAAAAACCAATATACATATATATGTATATATAATTTGACATTTATTATATATATGATGAAAATAAATATAATTTGACATTTATTATTTTTGATCAAAAATTTAAAAAATTTAAAAAAATTAAAAAAAAAATTCTGACCCTCTCGAACAGGAAAAACCGGCCCGGTTAACCGGCAGGTTCACCGATTTTTTAACCAGTTTTTGGGGGATGGATTTTTAGGGCTGACCGGACCAATCCTTGGTTCAGTTCCCGGTTTTTCTGGTTCGACCGGCCGATCCGGTCCAGTTTTAACATCCATGATTATAAGGAAACAAAATTAACTTTCTAAGTCTCTGAGTTTAATTTTGTTTCACAGCTGCTTAAAACTTTCAAATTGTCAAAAGTTTTGGAACTGTGATTTGGTTTACACTTTGCAAGCCCTTGTTACTGTTCTTTTCACTGTTAAATATCCCATAACAATCCACATCTGTCTTTCCCAGCCAATCCCAAAATTCACTCTATTGCAACAAAATTGCAAGGCTCTAAAAACTAACATTCTATTCCTGGTGCATATCAATATAATTCAAATTTAACCTGTTAAATACACTTATACACCCAGTTTCTCTGCAGCCAGAGAATTCCAGCAACCAAATCAGATCTAATGGCTGCTTTACCTTCAAATCTCCATCAATCCAAATACCACAAACTTCACTTTCTTCATAAAGTCTAAATCTAGAACTCCCTAATTTTCTAGCCCTAGCAAACCATAAAATACAAATCTATCCGACATCAAACATTGCAATCTCAAAGCAGAGTAATAGAAAACTCTAACTGAACCATGCCCACATACAATAATTGTATAATAAATACCTCTCTTCCTCTCCTTGGTATATATACATGGCAGTGTTTATTAAATCATATCAAACCAAAATAACTGCAAGTGACATGTCAAAGTACCTGAAACTCGCCTGGCCGGATTTCCTTTCTCTTGAAAGAATACCTGGGTTTTATCTGCAAAGCCAAGTAAAAGATTATAAAGAGATAAATAAAACTTAATAATGGCAGTCCTGCCAAATTAACTTTCCTTTCAAAGTAAAATTCAATAAAATAGTCACTTACTGTGATACCTTTGCTCTCCAAGCTTTTCAGCAAACAATCAGTAAGAAATTCTCCTCCTATAGGAGAAGAAGCCACTGCCTATTACCAAATAGGACAAAAAATGGAAAAAGGCCATTAGTCTGTTACAGGCCGATAAATCTGTATTAGACCTTTGCCATATTAAGCAGCACTCCAAATTTTAAAAAAAAATTTAAAAAAAATTTAACAAAAATCTAGCTATCTTTAGTTCCCGCTGTTATGCACTTCACAGTAGAGGTTTTGCTTTTTAAGATTTTTATCTTAAACAAAAACGTTACAGTGCAGCACAGCAGCAGTAAGGGATTTTCTTTCACCATTTAACATTAGCGATAATTAATATATATATATAGCTTGGCCCTTATAAAATGCTCACTTAGGCTTGTACCTTTTATTAAATTCTGGTTTATTGTTGATTTGAGGGATCTTATTAACAATTTTAAAAAACATAAACTTGAGCGGAGTGTTGAGATTTCAGAGTTTTCTCATAGTAAACAAATACAAAGAATGCAAAGCAAAAAAGGCAAGGACTGAAACTGAGTTTAACCTATTGCTGAAAATTTAAATGTAAACACTGTCTAAATTACAATTATTTGACAAGTCATACATTACCCATGGATGTAAAAAGATAAATACCTTTTGAAGAACATAACCATCATGCACTGGAGCAACTGTAGTTGATCCTCCACCACTAGAAATAGCACCATTAAAATCAGAGGTACTTATCATTGAACAAAACGTAGCAAATACAGTAAAACAGAGTGTAAGCGAAAAATAAGGCAGGAAACATTCTTATTGAAAATAGAACTGCTCCAATTTCCAAAGTAATCTTTGAAGCTTTAAATATATCAAAAGCAATCTTTTAAGTATCAACATTGATTATTTTAGCCATTATTATGAGCATCTATATCACCATGCAAATAGATGCTATGGTATGACTATGAAGCTCAAGAAAATACATGATCAAAAGCTTAAGATACACAGAATTAAAGCGCTCATTTTACATAGGGGCTTATTTGCAACATTACTGACTACTTTATAGTCTCCCTTGAGGCTTATATTTGTGGTTTTGTGCTCATTTAAGAAAATATGTTGTTGGTATTGCTGTATGAAATTACGATTCAGTTGTCTTTAGGTAATTTTCAGTTTGCCTGGACTGAGCTAAGACGTAATGTTTTGACTTTTGAGTCTTAATTATTAATTGAGTCCAGATATTTTAAGTAATAATAAAGTCTTAATTAGTCTAATAGACAAAGGAGTCCTAGTTCCTATTTAGAAGTTCAAGTCCAATATAGAATAGAAGTTCAAAGTTCATGTTCTCGCACCTTTAGGACTATTTTGGCTCTAGTATATGATTGTGATGCTTTATTTTTCAATAGAGTTATTCAATAAAATTAGAAAGAATTCCAGAAATTATGTTCCTTTAGGATCACATGATAGAAATCATATCTAGGTGTCAGGCTACAGGACCTAAAGTCACCAAAGGAAATCTAGGTGTAATTGAAGCTTAGAGTTTTCCACAAATTTTCACGGCAACCAGATCTGAATCCTATGATTAATTGCATATTTCAGCCATTCAGACATCATTATTTCACTTTGAATTCAACCACAAACTCATTGAATTCACTAATGTAGAAAATTTAAATTTCCTACACAAATTCCTACGGACCAAAGCTGTTCAACATAGTCGCTTGAATCTTCCAAGCACATTGTTATCATAGATGAGAAAGCTGTCAGAGCTTCTTTATTCACACCGTCTGTCTTCATATCAAAAAGTTAAAACAAGTTTCTGTTCTCTTTCTTGCCCTGTTTCACTTCTAAAATAATTTTTGGCCAAAGGGGGGAAAGAGTGAGCATAGACATCAATTCTCACTAATTCTTCCCAGTTGCAATAATTGATTATGGTTATAGTTATAATTTCTGCAATTTGCATGATATGCCAAAAAGTTCTGGCAAAAAAAAAATGCAGGCGTAAAGTATGAAGTGGCTGCTTAGAACTTAAACAGAATGACAAATAAAATGGTGGCAATCTAAGCACAAAACGATTCTACAGAAGAGTCAACACAAAAATTCAGAGAACTATAAAATAATAACAACAATAATGACAACAACAATAATTCAACAAAAATATAAATTATACCTATCAACAACTAGTGAGGTAGGACGTCCTGATGCAAAAGATGTTAGAACCTGACATTGAGAAATACTTCAATCATGCCACATAAAAGACACATTATCTCAATACAATGAGAGGAAGTGAGAGCAAAACTAAACAAGATTATTGTTGTGTTTAAAACACAAAACAAGTTGGAGACATAAGCACAGGATGGACAAAGGGCATACAGCATTCTTGGCCAAAAATAATGCTGGAACGTTGTACTTTTCAAACATAAGCTCTGCAGTCCTGTCAGAAATAGAACAAGTCAAACATCATTAGAAAGTATCAATGCAGTATTATGCAACAAGTCAAACGTCATCAGAAAGTATCAAAGCAGTGTTATGCAATGGACCAAAAGTCAACTCATCTCAGTCTTAATCATAAAATTAATTGGGGTCAGCTAAATGGCTTCTTTGTTTCCATTCCAAACGGTATTGGACGATATCTTTCGTTAATTGAAATGCATCTAAATCATATTGTACTTTTCGACTCCAAATTAGTTTAGGTCTACTTCTTCCTTTCTTCCTCTCCTCTATCATAAAGTGTTCAACGTTCTTGACTGAAACCTCCCAAGTCTCCACTTCACATGTCCAAACCATCTTAATCTCCATTCTATCATCTTATTCTCAATCGATGTGACTCTCAATTTATCTCTTTCTTGTCCTCAATCAATGCAATGGACCAAAATAAAGAAAATTTCTTCTCTTTTCTCTTGAGTAGTTAAAAGATATTTATTACTTGAATTCAAGACAATCAAAAAAAATTAAACAAAGAATTTCTTTTTTGAACGTCAATCTAGTACAAAAATTATTATTTTTTATAGAAATTTACTCACACTGCAAAGACAAACTTGATTGAATTGGTATAAATATAATAATTTGAAGTCAAAACCTTAAAAATGAAATCTTTAAGCCATAAAAGATGTTGACTCAAAGAAAGGGAAAGAGCATTGTAACTGTAGGATACATAATCAAACTTTGCCTCAATTAAAGTAAAAAGGCCTTTTTTTTGAATTGTCTAATTTGGGTTGTAGTTGCACTTTATCAAACATAACTTCAGCCAGTTAAATGATTACAAGATTTATTTAAGCACCAAATAACAAAAGAACATAAATAAGTGAATAAAAAATGTTACAAACTACTATAGTGTCCATGTAGATGGATATGCATTTGAAGTGAAGATGGATTTGGATTTGTGTTTCAAGTGAAAAATCATAAAACACAACACAATGTCAAATTCATATATCTTTTTGTTTCCAGTTCCCATTAATCCAAATGGACCCTAATATATTTTTCTCTTCTTTCTCCCTTTGAGAACAAATTCTATTTATAAATAGTAACCCCAAACACAATGGCTATACCATAACGAATATCTTTCAATCTGAATTAATCAAATTTCAATTGTCATTCTCCTATAGTAACAGCAACCAGGTTGAATTATTAGATTAAAGGATTTAATTTAACATTATAAAGAGCCAAAAAAAAAAGAATGAGAAAAAGATTTTGCAGACATGAAAATTTTAGGACAAAAAATCCTCATGACTAGGTGGACATCACAGTACGCTTACTTCACAAATATATATATATATATATATATATATATATTTAGCACACTTCAACCTTTATCCGATAGTTCACTATGGTAATCAACAATAAATTAACACAAGTGGCAATGGAAGTGCCTCAGAAAGCAATTTGTTAATTCAATCCATCACAGATATATAATAACCATCATAAGTCAAAAACTTCTGGCAACTGCAATCGACGAAAAATAAATTATTATATCCGCTACGAGACATGGCATGGTGACAGGTCACCTTTCTCTCTGCTGTTGAGTGTTAGATGAAGGCTCTGCAAGCAGCATTGGATGCTCCTTAGGATCAATCAATAGACATTCCCTAGAGATAGTAACATTTTAGATCAAATAAATATATAAAAAAAATAAGGAAAAAAATTACTATCCTGACAATCAGCTGTTACCTGAAAGCATGGTCCCATATGCTATCCACAATATCCCAGTCAACAACAACTCCGTCCTTTATGGGCGATAACACCTGGTGAAACAGAAGAACAACGAAATAAAACACTAACTTTATATGAAATAAAGACATCCTAACCAGTCTTCCCAATAATATTTAGAAAACTGACCTCCATATGGTCGCGACGAAATCCTACAGCTTGGGATCCTACATATAGTTTGCGCTTGCCCTTGACTTTTTCTGAATCTTTGATATTGTTCTTAGACTCTATGGAAGAAGTTTTGTCATTATTAGCAGTGTCATCAACATCCATCTGATCAATTGATCCAACAACCTGGGAAGTCATAAGAATGTATCAAGATAAAAGTTTGATTACTGTCCTTGCTATCATAGAGATAAAGCCAATAAAGGGATCACAATTACATTTACTAAATAATAACAATGGGAATCAGTTCATATTACTAGAGATAATATAGCATATTACACTATAACGCTCATGCGTCCAAGTCCAAAACTATGACCATTATTGGTGCATAGACAATCAAGGATAGGTCACTGCAACTATAGAAAACTCAAACAGCTAGAGAACTAGGGCTATACAAGAGCAAACCTCTCAAGTCAAAATGAAAGTTCCAAATAAAAATTATTTGGCTAGGCCAAAAATAAATTTAAGGGAATCATTTAGAACTAAAATGAGGATGCTCAATACTTGAAAATAACTTCTAGAATTGCCCCAAAAATCCCTAAATATATAGAGTAATCACTTCTAGAATTGCCCCAAAAATCCCCAAATATCCATACTGTATATAAAAATTCTACCAGCCTTATTATGTCATCCACATTGATATGAGAATGCTGACTTAGCATAGTGTGACACATTTATTACTGCTTTCTGCACCAGACGTCCAGTCCTACCTTTACCAAAAGTTTCAAACACAAAAACAGTTAAATCCATTTGTCACCAACAATTATACCTTGAGCAGTGCGGCACTAGCACTAATGAACATGATTCTCTCTAAGGGACAAAAAGAGGGAAATCAAACTTCTCAGGCTTATTAACTGATACATCCTTTTTAATATGCGCATGCATTGACCTCCAGTATAAAAGGAATTCCGATCAACAGCAGAGGTAAGATTCACTAATCTGCTCAAAACACCAACACACATTCTCTGAAGTTCTTAACTGTTCTCATTTCAGCGACTTATGCACCAGAGTGCCATTGGCCCGGAGAAAGCCTAACCCCCACACGTTCAATCTCTTGTAGGTTCCCATTCTTTATCAGAAACATCAAATGCTATAATTAACTCTACCAAAAAAAAAAACTATCTATGATATAAGAATACAAGTCTAAATTCGATTCCTTTATGACAACTTCACAATTCTTATAACGAGTATTGTCAGAAAGGATAATTTGATACTTTTGACATTAAATTACCAGAAAGAACAAAATTTGAAGTTAGAAAAACCAAATTAGCTTGCTTTTCCCAGAAAATCAAAAGCAACACTGTGCAAAAACAAGAATAAAAATGGAAATTGACAATGCGAGTGAATGTAAGTGGAAAGGAGAGAGAGAGAGAGAGAGAGAGAGAGAGAGAGAGACTAACAGAAGGAAAGACGGCCTTGGGTGCATCCTCGCCTGCGTAACCAGCTTTGCAAGTGTGGGTGCCCAAGTCGATGACTATAGCCGATACTTCATCTGCGTCGGCAATCAGAAAATTACTCGAAATTATTATTCAATTGAACAACAAAATTACTGTTCATAATTACTGTACTCACCACCTCCGTACATGATTCAGACAGAGAGAGAGAGAGAGAGAGAGAGGCTTCTTTGTGAATAATAGCTTAAGTTAGGGTTTTAGAAGACGCTGGGCTCGGGAAGTAGAAGGGAGGGAGAGTTTTGACTTGGGTCGGGTCTCCGTATCATTACTTTTGGCTAATGTTGGAGTGACCAAGTGGTGATTGATAAATTTATCATAACACTAATCGTTTTAAGTTATTTAATAATATTTATATTAAAAAGTTAAATTAAATTAATAATTACTTAAAATAATAAATTAATTTTTTTTAATTTTAAAATTTACACTGAATATAATAAATAACTAATACAATTTACAAATTATATCACTTATTTTATTCAATATTTTAAAAATTATTATATACCAACAAATATTACATGATGAATAATTATGAAATATGAAATATATAAAAAAAATTAATATTTGAAACTTTAAATATAAAAAACAATAATATGAAATAAATTATAAAAAATACCATACAAATTGTAATGACTATTTATTTTAATTTATATATGTATAATATAATCTCATAAATAAAAATTATTGATAATTAATTGTGTAGTTTTTTAAGTTTAATTAAATAAGACAATTGATATAATTAATAGACAACTATTCATTTTTTGTGTACTCCTAAATAATTTACCCTTAATTAACTCTTTTAATATATTTTAATTATAAAAATGGTAAAAAAGTCTAAAAAATATATAAAACTAGATATTTTGATTGCTAATTAAAGAGAAAGCTCTAAATTTTCTCTTTGATCTCTCTGTGTATCTATCAATCTTTATTTATATCCATAATCTATAATATATAATATATAAAAATGCATGAAGATAGAAAAAATGTTGATAGATAAAAATATTAAAAAATTTAAAAATTATACAAAAATAAATATTTTGATAGCTAATTAAAGAGAGATCTCCAAATTTTCTCTTTGATCTCTCTACATATCTATCTATTTATGTCTATAATATATAATATATAAATGTATAAAAAGGAGGAACATGTTGATAGACAAAAATATTTTTATTAATTTTTTATATTATCTAAGCTAATATTTGTTATTATTGTTGTTGTTGCATGAGAAAATTTTAGTACAGTAGAATTTATATTTTATTATTATTATTATATACGAAAAATTTTATTATAGTATGATTTAAATTTGTTTTATAATTTATCATAAAATAATTATTTTATTGAATTTTTACATTATTTATTTAATTTTAAAGGTTTGTAGGATTTTTCACGTTTTTTTTCATTTAAATTTAAGTTTAATATTTTTTTTTCATAATTTAAGTTAATTATATATCATACTAATATAATGTATTATTTTAATTTTTTTATTTTGATTAATTTAAATTAGAATTTTTAAATATCAATAGTCATTTTATATAATTATATTATATTATATTATTAAAAATCTACAATAGTCCAAGAACTATAATTGATATTCAATTTTTGTGTTTCAATTTTTTAGTCTTATGCTTTATTTTATTTTTTATTTTTAATTAATCATCACTTAAAAATAGCATTATAATTTATATACTAATCTTTATTTTTATTTAATTTTATATTTTCTTTCAATTCAATAAAATTAATTTTAAACATTTTGCAAGAACGATGCGTTAGTTTATTATCTATTCATATATTTTATCCTATAAAAATTAAATTTATGTCTTATTTAATTTTTTATTGAAATATTCATTTGGATATAAATTGCTTTTCTTAGCATTTTTTGACATATTCGATTTTTTTAAATTGTGAAATTAAAGGTTAATTAATTGTAATTGATATTGAAAAGAATTGTAGATTTAAAAGTTAATCAATTGCAATTGAGATTTTATATTTTTATTATTGTTATTATTATATTAATATTAATTACTTAAATAAAAATAATTTTTTTATTAATTTATTAATATTCTTCAAGACTTACATGGAGATTTTAAAAAATATAATATTTATTATTTTAATCTTTCTTTTTCATCTGAATTGAAGCACTTGAGAGAAAAAAATATATGTTAATTTGATTATTATTACAGATATGAATTGTTTTATAAATATATAATTGATTTGTAAGATAATTTTAATATTTTCTCTAATTAATATATTTATATTAAAAATCATAATATTATATTTTTTATTTTTTATTTATTTTATGACTATTAATATAATTAATCTTAAAGTTTAGTACTTGGAGCATTAAGTTTAATACTTAAATTTTCTTAACATTACGTTTTAATAGTAAATTAATTCAATTGGTTTGAATAATTTTTTTTTACTGGCTATAATTTTGGAATATTTTTATTTATTATTATTATATTGTGAATCATATATTATTTATAAATGTTTATAAATTTTTTTATAATGATATATGTAATCTAATTTAGTAAATTATATATTATACTTTCACTATTTTCTTTTTTCAGAAAGGAAAATAACATGACTTACTTTATAAGAATTTGAATAATTCTTCAATTAATTTAACAATTTAAAATTACTCGAAATTTTATTTAGACATTCAAAACTTATATGATAATCATGAATAAATTTTTAAATTTTTACATGATGTATATATGTAATTAAAATTTTTCACGTTTCTTTTTAATTTACGTATATATTTTAATTTTATTGTTTTAGTTTTTAGTACAATGATGATTGATAAAATATTATGAGATATATTTTTTAATTTAATTTTTCTTTTGCAATTTTCTTTTAATAATAAGTTTTTCTTGAAAATATATATATACATATATATTAATAATTTGATATCAACAGGCTAATCATTTATAGTATTGTAAAAAATATTATGAAATTTATTTTTAAATTTTAATATTTTTCTCTTTTATTTTAGCTTCCTTTAAAATAAAAAATCTTTGCAAATATAATTTCATTGTAATTTTTTTTTTTAATTTGCTTTTAGCAATGAATTTTTATTGAAATATATATATAATTTGTCATCGATTAGCTAAAATTATATAAGTACTTTTTATGTTATTCCTTTTTATATATATTAGTAAATTATATACGTATATATATAAAACTTATTATAACAAAAAAATATATCTATAAATTAAAAAAATATAATTTGTTAAAAAACTAGTAATAAATAAATAGATGTATAGAGATTGGTACTATTCTTTTATAAACAGTAAATTTTTTGAATCAAGATGTGAAATAGAATTGACAAAACCACCACCAAATGATTGGTAATAAAATTTGAATTAGAATGATAGGGGGCGATGCTTCCATTCAGTTCAGGCTTTAAGCTCTCCTTTTTCAAAATATTAACTTTTGAAAATGTTATCGATTTAAAATAAGAAATTAACCTTTGTATATCATGTGGGGTTATTATTATGAGTTTGTATATTAAACAAGTTTACTTAGCCAATCAGGCTCATGCAGATTATTAGTGTAACAATTGAAATGGGACTCACCTAATAATATGATCCAATCGAGTTGGATCTAATCAAATATCTTAAAAGTCAACTTTAATATGTTAATAATAATTTACTGAAATTTTTTATATATTATTTATATAAAAAAACTTTTTTCAATGTGGAAAAAGGCATATGACATTAAGGATGAATATTCAGTTGGTTGGATTTAAATTGAATCGAAATTTTGAAAATTAAAATAATTGAATTAAAATTTTTAAAATTTGGATTAAACTAAATTTTGATTTAAATCAAATTGAATTGAACATAAAATTTTATAAAATTAACTGAATAGAACTGAATTAATATTTTTTAGTTATGTTGTTGTGTTATTTTAGTTTTTTCAATAAAAAAATATATAATTATTAAAAATATAAATTTTAAAATATATATATTTCGATCTGTTTGATTATTTTAAATTTTTAAAAAAATTAAATTGAATCAAATAGATTAAAATTTTTAAAAATTTAACTAAAATAAACTGAAATTCGAATTAAATCAAACTGACTGATTTAAATTTAATTCAATTTAATTTTGGATTGGTTTGATTTTTTTGCTAACTCTTATGACATATGAGTGATATCACAGTTTAAGAAAATAAAATATTTTATAAAAGAGCAATCAATAAAATTTAATAAAAAAAAAATATTAAATTAAAAATATATATATATTGATAAATCTAAATAAATTTATATTTGTTAAATATAAAATTTAAAAATAAAATAATCTTTAATAAAAAAACAAAACCAATAAATACGAAAAAGGGACAGCATATAGTGAAAGTTAGAATAACCCGTTTGATGGGAAAACTTGGGATTAATTTTATTGGTGGGACTCCAATTCAGGATATACATAAATTATGGTACTCTAATTTTAAAATATTATTAAAAATCTAACAATTTTATGTAACGATTATTTAAAATATTTTCATCAACATTTCGTCGATTTTATTAATGGTATTTTCAACTCAGCTTTTTTAATGTATTTTTATTTTTTGTCAAATCAATTATCTTATATTCAAAAGCAAATTATGTGCGCGTGTGCAAAAATTATAAACCATAAGTACGAAGTCACCTTGGTTTTGATTCTCATCTTTAGGTTTTTGCAAAAGGGTAGTCAAGTATACCTTAACTGATTCAATGATCGCCATACCGACACTACGTAATGCTCAGCCATCGGCTCGTACTTGCAATACAGTTGCTTAGCTGTCGGTTCTTACTTTGTGTACATCGTCTTCGCAATGCCCTTCACTGCATCCACCATGCCGATGCGATGAACTTCACAAGCCACAGCTCGAGCTTGACTTTATGCTTGCTTCACTAGCGATGGTACGTACCTGTCAAACTCGCTCAGTGAGTCATCAAACTGCATAATGCATAGCATGTGGAATGATTTTATATGACACCAGCGAAGTTCAAAGGGAACGTTACGAAATTTGTCATAGACCGATTTGATGACTGTTTCGAAGATGCCTTCAACGATCTGGAACCCCGGTTTTAGTGAACCAGAATATTCCTTGGCGTATTTGTAACGACACGTGAAGTGGCAATAAACCCCTCATTGCCACCATTTCATTATTAGACAAATTGAAATTCATTATGATAGTGACTATACTCACATTGTACTGCTTTATTCTTGAAGCAAAAGTATTAGTTCTACGTTAAATATCAACACCAAGCCTAATCACAGAATTGGCTGATTTTGCTATTTGTAGTAGCTGGAGAATTAGGAGATCTAACTCGGTTTTATAAGTCATAAACTTTGAGATTTCAGTGTTCAAATCAAAACTCAAATTTGAATTTTCTTTAACAAGGCAAGAAAATGATTTGGAAGAATATTTAACCCAAATTACATTGGAGTCATGAAATGAGGAAGGGAAAGGATTACATGGGAGAGAAGATGAGGGGTTTTGATCAGGATGGTTATGATAAGAAGAGGCTATGGGGGAGAGATGAGAATAAAGAAGAAGATATGAGGGAATGGTGGGTTTAAATTTAGTTGAGGTAGGATTGGCGGTGGAGGGTTTGATGGCGATTGAGGTGGTGGATGGTGGCGCGTATGGTTTGTAATTGGTGGAGAAGATGGTCAGGGACTTGTAAAGGAGGTGTTGGTGGTTTAGGGGATTGAAGAGTAGGAGCAGAAAGGTGGTAAAGAGAAAGAATGTTAGCAAAAGGTTTAAGCCCATGGTGAAACCCATCTGGTAGCCTACGTTGTTGGTTCTTGGGTTGAAAGTGAAAGAAAAACCCTTCACTCGCACACCAGATTTACTTTTGAATAATTGAGTTGGATAGTCACGTGGGACTATAAAATGGACGGAATGCTGATTAACGTATTTTTAAGTGACGTTAATCACGTTTTGAAATTATATTTTCATAATTTATGCAGGCTCTAAGTTAGATGACCACTTTATAATAATATTTTAGAATGAAAAATTATTAAATATGATGAAAATATATTTTTCCTATTCATATAAGATGTTTTTATTTTAATCATATATATATTCATTTTTATGTAAGTCAGAAGGGTATATTATCGTCATATTTAATTTTTTTTTAAAATTTCAACTGTTCAAAATTATAATTAAAAAATATTTTGTGACTGAGAATTTATAATATTAAAAAATTATAATTTGGCATTATTATCCATACCACAACCTTGTTAACCATTTTTTTAAACATAAAATAAAACTTCATTAAATATAAATTAAGAGTACAAAGTATGAAAGTTTAAAATATATAAGATGGAATATAAATTTTTTACAAAGAAATATCTAAAAACTTTACACTCAGATAATTCAAAATTTGAGAAATTAGAAGATTAGATTTGTGATCAGTAGAGAAAAACCATTAAATATAAAGATGAAAAAACTGAAAAAAAAAACGTTAACTGAACAAATCTGCAGATTCCGCTGAAAAAACTCGAAGGATGATAAAATAAACGAGTAGCGCTTGATCATCGAAAAAACTGAGGCAAAACGCCTATAAACTAGTACAGCCTTGTTAACCCTTAATCCTTGTTACAATGATATTTATATTAGCAAACTGTGAACTTAAGTGACTTGTAAGACTGAAGTCCAAGCGTTTAGATGTGTGAGAGTGGGGGGGAGGGTTGTTTTTGTGGATATTTATAATATAAATTTATTTAAAAAAAAAAAAAATTTTTATTATTTAATCCAAAGTTTTTTTTGTTTTATTTTTATTTTTTATTTTTTTTTTTTTTTATATATTTATTTTTATTTATAAAAAAAAAAATTTTCAATGTTGCATTTCCAACCTCTCAACG
>CANXYC011094506.1:0-19103 GCA_948193065.1 Aleurites moluccanus | reverse complement strand
TTTTGCTTATTTCAGGATATCCTCACGAAGGAGATTATTGGTCGTGGTACCAAGAGGGGGTGTACTATGTTGATGATTTCCAGGCTGACCGAGCACATCACACAAGCAGTGGGTCTAGTAATAAAGAGAAAGCAATTTGGTTATGGCATCGTCGCTTAGGACACCTGTCTTTTGGGTATTTAAAGCATTTATTTCCAAATTTGTTTCGTAATTATTCAGACATTGACTTCCAATGTAAGACATGTATTTTGGCCAAGAGTCACTGTGTCTCTTTTCCTGTGAGTTTTAATAAAAATACTAATCCATTTTCTTTGGTTCATTCAGATGCATGGGGTGCTTCACCAATTACTACTTTATCTGGTATTTGTTGGTTTGTAGATGATTGTACCAGGATGTTCTAGGTTTATTTGATGAAACATAAAGATAAATTGGCTTCCGTATTCCGTGTGTTTCATCGAATGATTGCAACACAGTTTGGGACTCCCATCCGCGTCCTTCGTAGTGACAATGGCGGAGAATACATTAACCAACATCTTGCCATATACTTTCGGGACCATGGGCTCATACATGAAACATCCTGCACTAGAACACCCCAACAGAATGGTATTGCCGAGAGGAAGAACCGCCAAATTCTTGAGACAGCATGGACACTCCTTATGGGTGGTCATGTTCCTTCTTGTTTGTGGGATGCCGCCATGGTCACAACTATATATTTGATGAATAGGATGCCATCTCGTGTGCTAAACTTTAAGACTTCACTTCAAGCACTTGCCTCACATGTTTCCCTTCCTTCAGTAATGACACTGCCTCTATGAGTATTTAGGTGTGTGGCATATGTTTATCTTCACAAGACCCAACGGACCAAACTTGATCCATGTGCTGTGAAGTGTGCTTTTTGTTGGCTATGACACTCATCAGAAAGGCTACCGCTGTTACGATCCAGCTACCAAGAAAACCCATGTCACAATGGATGTCACCTTCTTGGAGTCTGAATTTTTTTCCCCATACCCTATTGTACCTTTCAGGGGGAGATATGTGGTGAAAGGTCAAATTGGTGGGACGGTGATGGTGGTCTGATGGCAGGAGTCGGGACTGCTGATTTTGCTTCGGAAAAAGCTGGGGTATAGGTGGATGTTGCTTCGAACACTCATGGCTTTGCACCGCTAGCACCTGGTGACACGGGGGCTGACATGGAGGTTGGTGACATATGGCTTGGGACGCTGCAGCAGGCAACAGTTACGGGCCATGAAGTGACCACGGCTAATGGTGGGACATGGGAAAGTGGGCAAAAGTGTGCGGAAGATTTTGCCTATCAAGTTGATTTGGGGCAAGAAACACATCAGTATACGCAAGGACAACTATCTCCACTTCAAAATACCCCCTCTTCAGTACCTGACAATTCTCCTGAGGATACTCCTGAGGTAAGTTCTCCTACCACAAAGAATTTATTTGCTGATACCGATGTGCATGTTGGTTACAGATTGCCCGATAGGTATAATCGTGGCAAGGCTCTTAATAGGTACTCACCAGATGTGGAGGAACGAAGGTCGAAGTATCCTATCACGAATTATGTTTCTACAAAACGATTGTCGGGATCTTTGAAGGCATTTGTCTCTAATGTTTCTGCAAATAAAGTTTCTGGTGGCGTACAGGAAGCGTTGATGGATCCCAAGTGAGTTCAAGCAATGTAAGAAGAGATGGAGGCTTTACAGAAAAATGAGACATGGAGACTTGTAGAGTTGCCCAAGGGAAAAAAGGTGGTAGGATGCAAATGGGTTTTTTCCATCAAGTATATAGCAGATGTGTCTATTGAGAGGTACAAGGCACGTCTGGTAGCAAAGGGATATACCCAAACCTATGGGGTGGACTACCAAGAAACATTTTCTCCGGTTGCAAAACTGAACACTGTGCGGGTACTATTATCATTTGTAGCAAATTTGGACTGGCCCTTGCATCAATTTTATGTGAAGAATGCATTCTTACATGTAGATCTGGAAGAAGAGATCTACATGGAGATCCCCCCAGGATATGCATGTGCTGACAAATTAGAAGTAGTGTGTAAACTTGAGTGGTCGTTTTATGGGTTGAAGCAATCTCCATGAGCTTGGTTTGGTCGATTTAGCTCTGCAATAAAGAGGTGTGGGTTCAATCAAAGTAATTCGGACCATACCTTGTTCCTGAAACAACAACGTGGCAAAGTGACAACATTAATTATATATGTAGATGACATGATCATTACAGGGAATGACCTTGAGGAGATTACCGAACTTAAAAGGAAACTGGCAAATGAGTTCGAGATGAAGAACTTGGGGGGCTTGAAATATTTTTTGGGCATTGAAGTGGCCAGATCGAAGAAGGGTATTTTCTTATCTCAACGAAAATATGTGTTGGACTTATTGGTTGATGTGGGGATGTTGGACTGCAAACCGATTGATAACCCCATAGTACAAAATCATAAACTTGGAGAATCCTCTAATCAGGTACCAACCAATAAGGACCGATATCAAAGGTTAGTAGGAAGACTAATTTATCTTTCACACACTCGGCCTGATATTGCATATACTGTAAGAGTTGTAAGTCAGTTTATGCATACTCCTAGTGAGAAGCATATGAATGCTGTAGTTCAGATTTTACGCTATCTGAAGTCTGCACCAGGGAAAGGGTTATTCTTTGCGAACAATAATCATCTTGAGATGGAAGGTTTTACAGATGCCGATTGGGCTGGTGATACCTCGGATAGGAGATCAACATCAGGATACTTCACGTTTGTGGGGGGGAACTTGGTTACATGGAAGAGCAAGAAGCAGAAAGTAGTGGCTTTATCTAGTGTTGAAGCTGAGTTTCGGGGGGGTGGCTAAGGGTTTATGTGAACTTTTGTGGTTGAAGAAGTTGATGACAGAACTTGGTTTTCCACCTACGTCAGAGATGCGGTTGTTTTGTGATAACAAGGTTGCGATTGCGATTTCGCATAACCCAGTTCAACTTGATCGCACTAAACATGTTGAAGTTGACAGACATTTTATTAAGCAGAATTTGGATGATAGGGTGGTAAGTTTTCCATTTGTCAAATCTAAAGACCAGTTGGCGGACATACTTACCAAAGCTGTATCGAGTCGAGCATTCCACAGCTCACTTGACAAACTGGGTATCAAAGACATCTTTTCACCAGCTTGGGGGGAGTGTTAGCATGAGCTGTCAATTAGAGTCTAAATAGGAGTCTTTCTATTTTAGGAGTCTTTCTAAATAGGAGTCTCTGTATATTTAAGTATTAGAGTAATTTTAGTAATATAAGGATCCTTTTTAGTTTTTTCCTAGGTAGTTTCTTTTCCAGTTAGGGATTAATTATCTATATATAAGAAGTCTATGTAAAGAATAATAATATAGAAAAATAGAGGAGTTGATCTTTATTATCAATTAGCAACAAAAAAGAACAGAATGACAGATTAGTGCGGTGCTTTAATCCCAAGGGAGCCATCTCGGTTAAGTCTGCTTATAGGCTCATGGAGGATAAGGAACCCATCCCTTTCCTATACTCTATCAGCTAAAGGCTATGAAAAAGTTTAAACCCCTCCTAAAGTGGAAATCTTTGTTTTGCTGGTGCTTTTAGGCAGAATTAACACAAGGGACTCATTATTCAAGAAAGGGATCCTTGAGGCCTCGTTAAATATATGTCCCCTGTGTGCTAACCACATTGAAGAAACAAACCACCTACTGCTTCTCTGTCCCATAGATTGGTCTTTTTGGTCTGATATCTTGTATTGGTGGGATTCTTGTTGGTGCTATCCCTCCTCTATCAAGTCTCTCTTCTTTAAATGGCAAAGCTTTGCTAAAGGTAGTTTTCAAAGTAATGCATGGTTCACCTTATTTTACTGTGCTCTCTGGTCAATTTGGTTATTCAGGAATTAAATAATCTTCAAGGAAGCTCCGGTAGACAAGAAGAAGCTTTTTGATCTCACCATTATCAAACTCTCTATATGGATCAAGGCAATTGAGCTCTCCTTCCCTTTCTCAACTGCGCATATCAGAAGCTCCTCCACTTGTATTAAAAACTGGTTTGGCATTTGTAAACCCAAGTTAATCTCTGCTGCTCCGTGGTCTGCTCCTCCTCCCTCTTGTCTCAAATGGAATGTAGACGCTTCGGTTTTAATTTTGAATAACTATTATGTACCTTTAGCTGGCATATATATATATATATTAATATATTAGGATTTATTTAATTAGTAGATTCTTATCCATATCAATTCGGTATAATTGTTCATTATCTATTGAGTTATATTAAAACATATATAGAATTATTATTAAATAAAATTAATTACTGTAAAATGACTAAATACATTAAATTCTCTCTAATTTTTAAAAAATATACTAATTTTCCCCACGAATATTTATATTAGTACACCCTTTCATCTAATTTTATTATTAATCAACTTTAAAATCATCAATAAGGGCAGTAAAATGATAAAAATATTATTGCTCTTTATTTTTAATTAATTACATTCTATTTTTACTTTCAAAATATTTTTTAGGATTAAAAAATTTATTTTTATTTTTTGACAAATTTAAAAATAAAAAATAAATAAAAATATTTTTAAAAAATATTTTATTTTTTATTTTAAAAAATAATTTAAGAAGAAATTAAATTATTTCTTTTTAAATTTTGTAATGCAAATAAAAAAATCATTTTCATATTTTTGATAAATTTGAAAATAAAATGTAAAATATTTTTTATTTTTATTTGTTATTTTTTATTTTCAAATTTTTTATTTTTTAAAAAATAAAATAAAAATATTTTTATTTTCAAATTTATCAAAAAATATGAAAAAATATTAAGCAAAAATAAGATATAATTAATTGAAAATAAAGGGTAATGATATTTATATATTTTTACTGACTATTTCACTTATAAGTGAAATAAAATAGATTTTTAAAAATTAACTAAATTCAATTAAAATAATCTCATCATATATTCTACATATAGTATAATCCAATAGATAAATAATGTAATGTTGAAATCAAAATATTGAATCATTTATATCAAAAAAATCTCATTACTCAAAACATGAATTTTTTAAACACATTATGAATTTTAGAAACAAATTAAACTCAAGCAAATAAAATCAATAGATTTCACTGATTTTTAGAAATTAACTAAACTCAATTAAAATGTATAGTTTTATATACAAGAGAACTATTTATTCAACTAAAAAAAATAGCGATAAGGTACAATTTTAACCATCATATTTAGATTTATGAACACATCAACTTTTAATATTTTTCGAGATATAATTTTGATCCTAACGTTATTAAACCTGTAATTTCGACCATTCTCTCCATTGACTTTAGTCCCTAGGTCATACATGGATTAAAAAGTAATTGGCAAATTATAATTTAGTGCCTAAAATTTTATTTATTTATAAAAAATATTTTTTTAAAATTAAATGTATAAAAAATAAAATAAAATAATAACTAAATAAAAATTAATTATTTTATTTAATTAAAATTAAAATAAATATTATTTTTAATTTAAAATTACTTTTTATTAAATTAAAATAATTAATTTTTATTTAACTATTAACTTTTCTAAAATTAAAATAAATAAAATTAATTTTAAATTATTTAATTTATTTTTATATATTTAATTAAAAAATATTTTTTATTCAATTAAAATAGATATTTTTTCTTTATATATATATATATATATATACACACACACACTTTTAATCATTTTACAAAAATTTAATAGAAAAAAATAGACAAATGACCAAGTTTATTAACGAAATTAAAATATAAAAATTAATTGCGCTTTTTTCTTTAAATATTCTCATAGCTATATATATATATATATATATATATATATATATTCTTACTTTTTTATTTAATTAAAACTAGAATATTGAAAAATATATATGAATAATATTCATACATTATATTTTTATTTATTTATTATATATATATATTTTAATTTGAAATCAAAATAAATAATATTACTTTTATTTAATTATTTAATTTATTTTGTAATTTTTTTGTATATTTGATTAAAAAAATATTTTTCGTATATTAAAATAAAATTATTTCATTTTGTTAAATATGCAAAAAATAATTTTATTTAATTAAATATACAAAAATAAGAAAATAAATTACTTTTAAAAATTAATTATTTAATTAAATAAAAAGTAATTTATATTAATTTTAAAATAAAATATACAAAATAAATAAATAAAATTATGTATTAATATTTTTATACATAAAATTATTCATATTTATTTTTAAATATTTTAAATTTAATTATTAAATAAAAAGTAAGAAAATATATAAAAAAAGAGAAGTTGATGATATTTTATGGATGATAGTATTTTAAAAAAAAATACAGTTAGTTTTTATATTTTAATTATATCAATAAATTTGATTATTTTATTTATTTTTTTATTAAATTTTAGTAAAATAACTAAAAGTAATTCATATATATATATATAATAAGAGAAAAATAAATTATTTTAATTTTAATGAAATAAAAAAAATATTTTTTGATTAAATATATAAAAATAATTTTCAATTTTATAAAATAAGGAAATAAATCAAATAATTAAAAAATAATTTTATTTATTTTAAGTTTTGAAAAGTAAATAGTTAAATAAAAATTAATTATTTTAATTTAATAAAAAATAATTTTAAATTAAATTAAATTAAATAATTATTTTTATTTAGTTATTAATTTATTTTTTTATATATTTAATTTAAAAAAATATTTTTTATAAATAAATAAAATTTTAGATATTAAATTATAATTTACCAATTATTTTATAATTTATATGGGGTTTAATAACGGAAATCAACAAAGAGAATAGTCAAAATTATAAGTTTTAATAATATTATGGTTAAAATTATATCTCAAAAAATATTAAAAATTTATGTAGTTCTATAACTAAATATCAATATTAAAATTGTAGTTTATTCCAATTTATATATTTTACAATACATGAAGAGTTAGGAATATATGAAAATGACAGATTAATTGTATGCAGCCAATAACATCAGTTGTTGGATTTAAAATGGTGAAAACAACGTGACATATTTGATGGTGTTTATTAATATACTAACAATATAAACAACGTCTAGGGCCCACCAAACAAGACTTGGTCGTTCACATATGTGCCATTTGGAGAACAGCTGGGCCCACCTCATTTGTCACTTGCAATTGCTTGGGAAATTAGGGTTGGTAGAGGATCAAAACTCAAAAGTAATCTTTGATTATTGATTCAATTATTGTACTTAATTATTAATCATAAGACCAAATGTATGATTTGGTACATTAAGAATACGTATTATTCAATAATTTTATATTTTTTTAAACCTTGTGGGATAATGACACCTTAAAACTTCAACATGACAAAGTTCAATCCTACATATATCAAATTGTTTCCCTCATAATATGAAAGAAATAATTATTTGTATCACTTCTCTATTCTTTTTTATTTTCAGTTTTTATTATTTTATATTAATAAATTATCTTTAAAAATGGATTTATAAAAAAATATTTTTGTATTTTTTCTAAAAAAAATTTCTTTTGAAGTGTTAAAAAGAAATATATTTTAATGCTAAATTTTTCTTTGACTACAGAAAAATAAAAATAAATATCATCAATCAATAAAAATAGATTTTTTTTTATGAAATACCAATGAATTTTAATTTATTAGTATTGAATTTTTTCATAAAAGTTCAATTTGACTCCTAAATTTTATCCCAATATCTAATTAAGTTAACTTTTTGAATCTATTTAAGACAAAAATTTCATTTCAATATCAAATTGACCCGATTTTAACTAGCCCAAAAAAAGAGCTTTATATGGCGAGTCAAAAATAGTGACACAAACCACTGATCTTTGGATTCAGGTGCTTAGGAATAAGTATGGTGTGGACAATATTAACAACATGCAAGGTAGAAGAGCTAATAGCTCCACTTTATGGAAGGAAATTTGCAAGAGTTGAAAAGTGGTAGAAAAGGCTGCTTATTAGATTGTAGGAAATAGGCAAAAGATTAATTTTTAGAAGGACAAATGGACTGGTCTGGACAAACCATTGTGGAATTTGGCAACGACTCCTCCTCCATTAGCAAAGTTAAATAACTTGGTTATTGATTATAGTGATGGTAATGGTGGATGGATCTAGAAAAGGTTTCATCATTATCTTAATCCTAGCATCCTTTTTAGAATTGCTAGGATTAAAGGTCCCTTATTAGAAGATGCTGCAGATTAGATGTATTGGGAATTCTCCTCATTTAGTTTGTTTACTATTAAATCTGCTTATGAGGAGTTCTTTATTAACCATTTAAGTATGGGTTCAGAGGATTGGAAGTTGATATGGGGTTAGAATCATTCTCCTAGAGCACAAACTTTTCTTTGGCTTGCTCTCAAAAGAAAGGTCCTGACTAATCTTGAGAGATTTAGAAGGCATTTGAGTGTTGATGCCAAGTGCTAATGGTATTGTTAGGAGGATGAGACAGTCCTTCACGTTCTTAGGGACTGTTTCAAAGTTAGTAGTATATGGATGGTGGTGGTCCTTAGGGACAAATGGATCTCTTTTTTTTCAAGTCCTTTCAAGAAATGGATTAATTCTAATATAAGGAATGAATTAGGTATTAATTATGCAAATGATTATGTTGGTGATATTGTAATATACCCTAGAGAAATGCTACTATTTGATGTAAATATTTATAATCATTTTCCCATAATGAAAATTAAATAGTATTCTTATTTATGATGATGTGTAATTTGTTATGCTTTCATTTATTTAGAATACTAGTCCATAAAATACTTGTTAGATAAGCTTTTCTCATATTGAAGAATTGTCTGACAGCTTTATCTAGTACAAGATCTTAAAATACATTCATGGTCGTAGGGCTCTTCGGTTAGGTAGCATTAGTCCAAATAGACCATCACCTTCATTTGTCTTCCAGTTAGTTGGTAACTAATGGAATGGAGGCAGTGAGCCATAAACTGCTTGTTTGTGGTAAATAGGACAAACATGTGGATGTTTAATCATAAGTTGATTAAGGGTCACTCATGACTTATGGGATCAATAAGTTAAATAAGGATTTTCGATTGTTAGACAAAAGGATTTCTTGGGACATTTTAGTAGTATCATATTCCGTTGCTAATTAGACATGAACCTAGAAAGTCATACACAAATGGATGTTATATGTTTGGACTGATATTATTTTAATTAATTAATTAAAATAATTAGATAGAGCAGGTCCCTAGTATTTCCTAATGCTCAATCCAAAATATTAGGTCTGTCAATTTTTCCTAATTTATATTTGTTATAAATTGGTGAAAGGACTAAATTGAAAGACTTAAATGATATTTGGTATGAAAATGTAATTAGTGATTTAGGGTTTGGGTTTGAAACCCTAATCCCTAAAATATTTAGGGTTTGGAATCCCTAAATTAGTTTTAGGGTTTTGGAAACCCTTTTTTTTTTTTTGGGGGTTTCTAACCCCTAAATGAGAGTTTTGATCTAAGTATACACTTATTAGTATGGAATGATGACATTTAGCAAGATGTACTATTCATGACACTTGGAGTGATCTTCGCTTGTTCTTAATCACTAAGTTTTCTTCATCATTTGACACTTGGCTTTATCTAAATTTAACCAAGTGTTAAATTACACTTTACATGTGGTTAATCTCCAACCAAGTGAATGGCTAATGGAGATGAGTTGTACAGTGAAACAATAATGTTTCCTGATCAAAGAAAAATGAAATAAAATATATATGCATTATAGAAGTGGTGGTCGACCAAGCTACGCCTTGGTGTAGAAAAATGTTGTTACATTTTGTTTTGAAGTTTAACACTTAGCCTTCTATTTTAGAATAATTTTCTTGCTTGTTTTTAGGATTTATAATTTTGAAGAGTGAGAAAAGATATTAAGGTTAAGATATAAACTCCAAATATGGCTTTGCATATATATGGTTTGATATGTTTAGCCTTTCACATATACTATTGGATAGTATTGATTGTGAAGATAAGGAATTTTTTTTTTACCAAATATCATTGTGGTATCTATCAAGTCTTTGTAGTTGGTATTTGTATATATGCTAATAACTTAAAGGGCTCAAGGAAAAAGGAGGAGTTCTCAAGCATTAGTGCTCATATAGCCATTTTCAAACTACAACTCCTAGTGGAGGGACTAGAGACGTCACGCTTGGGGCATTTGGTGATTGAATAAAAGTTAGTGTTTCTACACTACATGAGGTAAATATATTTTATTCTATGTTTCCTTTTGGTCCTTGCATGATGATTTTAGATTAAATTTGGTTGATACTGTGGAAAATTTAAATGATATGTTTTTTCCACTTTCGCTATACCTCCGTTGTACACACAGGCCATTCAGTAAGTTTTTCCTTTAAGTAGTATCGGAGCCACTCAAATTTAACTAAAATCATTGTATGATTGTGTTCGGCATATGTTTGGGTGATTCGAGAAGTTTCGGTGTGAAAAAACTTAGTTTTTGGAAGAATTGAAAAAGGAGGCAGCCTTGGAAAAATCTGCATAGCGCGCAGAATAAAACTTGTTGTGTGAACAGTTTCCATGGGCTACACGGCCGTGCAAGCCATCCTGCATGACTATGCAAAATTTTTTAAATATGTCCCTGTTTTTCCGAAATGAGTTTTTAGCTCCTATTTTCATCTGAACTTATTCATACAGTGTCTTTATGATGTCTAAGGCTTGGTAAATTTAAATATTTGATACATAAATAAATTTGGTATGATTTAAAGGCATGCTACCTTGTTATATATTTTGATATATAATGAAAGGTTGATGATGTTAAGTCATTGGTATGTGTGGCTCGGTCATGGACATAGGAATCAATTTGTTTATTGATTTATTTGGGATGACTGTAATATTATTCTTTCATTTGGGAATGTAATAATAATAGATTAGGTGTTTCATTTGTATTGATCCTTTAGGCTACTTGTTGTAATCTCGCCTTGGTATGCCAAGGATTACTTATGTAAATGAAAATGGAAGACATTGAGATTATGAGAACATGGAGGCTCAACCCGTTGTCATGCCTAGTGGGAGCAAGGAATACTGAATGTATGTCATTGGCATTGAATGTATGATATTAAACAGGATAATATACAAAGTGAGATCATAATTAAAATGAGCCCGAAAATCTTCCATTAGATGATTATGTCTTTGGCTTTCCATTAAAGCAATATGGTCAAAAGGAGTTTAAGGTTTTATGTTGTGACATATGATGGTCATATGATGACATAATTTCTTAAATCCATTTGAAAGTATTGTTAAGGCATTTGTTGCTTGTGAGTGTATCGATACATTATTTACAATATAGGCATTGTGAATCTTGAGTCAATAATGTTGAAATTCATGCATTTGTTGTTTTCATGGATTGGATTTAACTAGTGTGAAAGACCAATATAGGCATTGTGAATCTTAAGGTCCATAATACAAGGGGTCAGTTATTGATTGAGCTTCACTATTGTTGTGATGAGAAAGTTAGCTCACTTGAGGATGTCAATGTTTCAATATGGACATTATGAAGCTTGAGAGACATTGATGATCTTGCAAGAATTCAATCACCCACTAGAAATCCACCCAACAAGATTTTCATTTCCTACTTGGAAGTGTAGGATTCGCCAAGTTTGTCAGAGGACCATAAATGATTAAAGACCAAATCTTTATGGTGGTTATGAATAAGATCACTAATATAATTTGTTATTTTCTAAAGTATATATTTCTTATAAAATGGCACCATTAAACCCATTATCCATCATTATTGACTGTCATAGGCTCAATGATACTAACTTTATAGACTAGTTCAAAAATCTGAGAATTCTTCTGAATTATGAAAGGATTGTCTATGTGTTTAAATCTAGTGTACCTGAACCTCTCCTGAAGGGGTGACATAAGAAGAGCTTGCCATTTTGAAGAAGTTGAAGGATGATGATCTGGTAGCCTATGTTTTCATATATGTCTGATGAGTTGCAAAAGTTGCATGAGAACATGGATTCTGCTCATGACATAATCACCCATCTCAAGGTGATGTTTGGTGAGAGAAGTCGAACTGTGAGGTATGACTTGTCTAGGCGGTTGTTTCGAGCTAAAATGACTGAAGAGACTCAAATTGTTGAGCATATCTAGAAAATGATCTCTTTAATTAAGAAATTGGAGGATTTAGATTATTTGATGGACTATCAACTGCAAACTGATATGATACTTTAATCATTGCCAGAGTCTTTCTCCTATTTTATTGTGAATTTTCACATAAACAAAATTAAGGCCACTCTTCCAGATTTGATGAACATGTTGATTCATCCCCAAAATACCTAACCTAAGGGCAAATAGGCCAGTTATTATAATGGCAAAAATAAGAAGGGAAAAAAAAAAAAAAAAAAAAAAAAGAAGAAAAAGTCTGATTCTTTTGCTCTTAAGGAAAAGGTGGGGTTGGAAAGGACAAGTCCAAGGAAGTTGGAGGAGCTAAGAAAGTTAAAGGCCAATATTTCCATAGTAAGAAAAATGGACATTGGAGGTCCGAATGTCCAAAGATAAAAGAGTCACTGAAAGTGAAAGAGAAAGGGGAAAGTTTTGGTATTACTTCTATCTCTTATTTTTGTGATAATGATTCTAGTTTATCTTATGCTTGGATCCTAGATACTGGTACTACTTCTCATATTTGTGCATCTTTGTAGGATATGGAAAGTGATCAAGACTTATGGAAGGAGGAAGTGATCTTAAAGCTTGGCGATAGTTCGTTTGTTGCTGTCAAAGCTATTAGATCAACTTTTATAGATCTTTGCAATCATATTTTGCTTCTTAAGAATGTTTTGTACATTCCTAATGCCTATAGAAATTTCATATTTGTATCTAGTTTGACTAGAATAGGTTATGAACTATTGTTTCAAAGAAATGTAGATAAAATATTTTATGGTAATAAAATAGTAGGCATGGATTTTGTTATTGATGGTCTTTACCTTTTTGAAAAAAAAAACAAAACTTCCATAAGCATGTTTGGTATTAATGTTAAAGTAATAAATGATTCTAGTCTAAAACAACTTTGGCACTTAAGACTTGGACATATTGTAGAAGATAGGCTTAACAAATTGGAGAAATAAGGAATCTTGGATTATTTGGGTTTTGAACCCTATCCAATTTTTCAGTCCTGTCTTTAAGGAAAAATGATTAGGTCACCATTCACGAGAACAAGTGAGAGAGATAAAGATGTTTTGAAGCTAATGCACAATGATGTGTGTGGCCCATTTAGCGAAATGGCTAGAGGTGGTTTTTCATAATTCATTAGATTCATGGATGATCTATCGAGATATGGATACGTGTATTTTATGAAATATAAGCATAAAGCTTTGGAGAAATTCAAAGATTTCAAATACAAGGTGGAAAACCAATTGGGAAAAAATATTAAAACCTTTCAATCAGATCGAGGTGGTGAATATTCAAGTACTGAGTTTCATGAATTTCTAAAAGCTAATGGCATTACCTCATAATTAACTCCTTTAGGAATTCCTTAATTGAATGGGGTATATGAAAAGAGAAACCATAATCTTTTGGACATGGTATAGAGCGTGATGAGTTATACTAACCTTCTTATCTCTTTGTGGGGATATGCATTGTTGATATCTTCTCATATCATTAATAGAGTTCTTTCTAAATGTGTTTCTATAACACCATATCAGATATGATGTGGTAAGACACCCACTCTTAATTATATTAGGAGTTAAGGATGTCTAGCTTATATCAAGAAGCTAAAAACAGATATGTTGGAAACTAGATATGTTAAATGGAGATTTATTGGCTATTTTAAAGGTAGTTATGGGTACTACTTTTATCTACCTGAGCAATAAACAAATGTTGTGAGTAGAGATGTTATTTTCTTAGAGAAATAATTTCTTTAAGATGGAAGCAAATATAATAAGGTAGAGTTGGATGAGACTTCATCCGAGGATGTCCAACAGGATGATATCATGGATATTGATCAAACCACCACTGAACCTGCTCCTGTTACAAATACATCTACTCATGCTCCTAGTAGATCTAATAGGGTATCTTATCCATTAGTGAGATACATAGAGAATGTTCATAAGTTATTCGTTATAGGAGAGGCTGATTGCCCTGACGACCTTACTACTTATAAAGAGGCTATGATTGATATAGAATTTGATAAATGGCTTATGGCTATGCAATCTAAAATGGATTTCATTTATGCAAATGAAGTCTGGCAGCTCGTGGACCCTCCTGAAGGGATGATTTCCATAGGGTGTAAATGGGTCTATCAGTGAAAGATTGGCACAGATGGACAAGTGAAAACCTATAAGGCTCGACTTGTAGTGAAAGGATATAGCAAGAGAAATGGTATCGATTACGAAGAAACTTTCTCTCTGATTGCTATGTTAAAGTCTATATGGATTCTACAGGCTATAGCTGTACACTATGACTATGAAGTTTGGCAAATGGATGTTAAAACTACATTCCTTAATGGGTTCGTTAAGGAAGACATATTCATGCAACAACAAAAAGTTTTTAAATCTCAAGATGGCTGCAAAGTGTGCAAACTGAAGAGATCTATTTATGGTCTTAAGCAGGCCTCGAGGAGTTAGAATCATCAATTTGATGAAGCCATTAGGTCTTATGATTTTATCAATAATATCGATGAGCATTATGTTTACAAGAAGGTTAATGGGAGCCATCTCACTTTCCTAGTCTTGTATGTAGATGATATTCTGTTAATTGGAAATGATGTTGGAATGATGATTGTTGTGAAACTTTTGTTGTCAAAAACCTTCTCTATAAAAGACATAGAAGAAGCGACCTATATTCTTGGGATTTGTCTTTATAGGAATAGAGCAAAAAGAATTATTGCGTTTTCTTAGTGTCTTTATTTGGAAAAGATATTGAAAAAGTTCAATATGATGGATTCCAAACAAAGATTGTTACCAGTATGCCACGATATCCACCTTTCAAAAGGTATGTCTCCCCAGACTCCTGACGAAAGGGATAAGATGGCTAAGGTTCCTTATGCTTCGGCTATAGGAAGCCTTATGTATGCAATGTTGTATATTAGGCCGGATATCGCGTATGATATTAGTATTACTAACTGTTTCCAATCCAATCTAGATGAACAACAATAGACTATTGTCAAAGCAATCTTTAAGTATCTTCGAAGGACTAAAGATTTGATTTTGACGTATGGAAGAAGTGATTTGAAACTTGATGGTTTCACTGATTCTAATTTTCAATCAGATGTGGATGATAGAAAGTATATCTCTGGGTTTGTATTCACTCGTAATGGAGGTGCAGTGTGTTGGAGATGCTCCAAGCAAACCGTCATTGCGGACTCCAATATGGAAGTTGAATATGTTGTTGCCTCTGATGCTGCTAAAGAAGTTATTTGGATAAATAAGTTCATAACCGAACTTAGAGTGGTTCCTTCCATTGAATCGCTAGTTTCTCTCTTCTACAATAAAAATGGAGCCATAGCTCAAGCAAAGGAGCCTCAATCTCACCAAAAATCCAAACACATTGAGTGGCGTTTTCACATTATCAGAGAGAGTTGGGAAAGGTGATATAGCCTTGCAGAAGATAGCTTCAAAAGATAGCCTAGCTGATCCACTTACCAAAGCCATGTCTTAGACGCAGTTAGATGTACATCTTGAGAAGATGGGTTTTAGATACTGTAGAGATTGGCTCTAGTGCAAGTGGTAGTTTGTTAGAGATATTATAGTATGCCATAGAGTAATGCTACTATTTGATGTAAATATTTGTAACCATTTTCCCATAATGGCAATTAAATAGTATTCTTATTTATGATAACGTGTAATTTGTTATGCTTTCATTTATTTATAATACTAGTCCATAAGATACTTGTTATATAAGCTTTTCTCATATTGGAGAATTGTGCGACAACTTTATCTAGTATAAGATCTTAAAATATATTTATGGCAGTAGGGCTCCTTGTTTAGGCAACATTAGTCCAGATAGACCATCACCTATGTTTGTCTTCCAATTAGTTGGTAACTAATGGAATGGAGGCAACGAGTCATAAACTGCTTGTTTGTGGTAAATAAGACAAATATGTGGACATTTAATTATAAGTTAATTAAATGGTTGAACAATGATATGAAATGAGGTTGAAATGGGATTTTACTATATGTCAATCAACCATCTTCTAAATCACGATTTTGCATATAATCCTTTAACCTGAAGGAACGCGGCTATCTCATATATAGTTGATTATATTTTGCTACTGCTTTCATGTCGGGCTATCCACGTACCAACATATGGGCATGTGATGGCTATAGTTGGCTATATAGTGAGCCAGTGGTTAGCTAGATATGAAATTTATTTCTCCGAGTTAACAGTGTTAAAGTCCTCTAATATCAAGTTCTTCTTGATATTAAATCCTTGGTCGAGGTATTTTAGATTGATTAGAAAGGACATTTTCTAATTAGTATCTAATTTAATTAAGAAAGAACCAAATGATGTATTCATAGAGTTTCAGTATTAGGGTTTGACATCCTGCCATGATCCTAGCTGAGACCGGGACTTTGTAGTAAAGGGATTCTAGTGCATGTAATCATGATCTTAAAGATTCATGAATGTTAACAATCGTTCGACATTCATTTCTAATTAAGTAGTCATGATATCTTATACTAGGGGTCACTCGTGACTTATGGGATCAATCGGTTAAATGAGAATTTTCGATTATTAGAGAAAAGAATTTCTCAGGACAGTTTAGTAATATCATATCCCATTACTAATTAGACATGAACCTAGAAAGTCATACACAAATGGATGTTGTATGTTTGGACTGATATTATTTTAATTAATTAATTAAAATAATATCAATCCAAACATACAACATCCATTAATTAATTAAAATAATTAGATAGAGTAGGTCCCTAGCATATCCTAACGCTCAATCCAAAATATTAGGTATGTCAATTTGTCCTAATTTATATTTGTTATAAATTGGTGAAAGGACTAAATTGAAAGACGTAGGGTTTGGGTTTGAAAACCCTAATTCCTAAAATGTTTAAGGTTTGGAACCCCTAAATTAGTTTTAGGGTTTTGGAAACCCTAAATTATTTTTAGGGTTACTAACCCCTAAATGAGAGCTTTGATCTAAGTGTACACTTTTAGTATGGAATTGTGACACTTGACAAGGTGTACTATTCTTGACACTTGGCATGATCTTGGCTTGTTCTTAATCTATAATACCCTAGGTAACCCTATCTTAAATACATGACATAGTTCTCAGTTATTAATTTGAAATTATCAAAATAACTAGAAATAATTTTAGAGACACAGTTAGAATACAAATGAGATACTTTTCCGGAAATCGTCGGTGTCGAAAACACTGCCGAGAAAATAGCAGTCCGGTCAATAGATGAATTTCTGATTCTGACCAGGGATAAATAATCATACATATGCATGTATAATTATGATGAAAAGAAAGGTGAAAAATGTTTAGGAACATTGAAAAAGTAAGTAATGGCAAAATCGTAAATAAATAGAACTTTGAGGGGTATAGTGGAATGTGGTCTGTCTAAGTTTCAGAATGACTCTGAAACTATTTTTATAAATAATTATACATAAAAATAAGCCTTTTGATTCCTAACTTTGAAATCCAATTCTTAATAGATGTCAGAATAAATTATAGAAGAAGTTGGGGTCAAAGTGTGATTACTTGATAGTTTAAGGACCAAAATAAAATTTGACATTATGACTTAATATTTAAGAATGCCTTAGCATTTTTTTAGCTCATCTTCTTCTTCCATTTATGGTGGCCTAACCATTTTCCCTTCATCTTCCTCCATTTTCAAATAAATTCCTTAAAGAAAAACCATAGAAAACTTGAATTCAACATTGTTTCTTCCATTCTCCATCAATTTCTCACTTGAAATCACAAAAGAAATCAAGGATTCTCATCTTTGGCATTTCGGGTGGAACCTCTATATAAGGTAACAAGTTAGTTTGTTTTATTTTATGGTTAGTTTAGATGATTTAGATGATGAATTAGATGGGTTTTGTGTTTGATTGCATCAATTGATGCATTTGAACACTTTTCCCTCATTTTCAAACCATAAGTGAAGTTGTTTGATTTAGCTATGTGATTTTGTATTGGTTTATGATATTTAAGCTTATAATATATTAATTGGAGGCTAATGGATGATTAATTTGTGGTTAATTTGTTATAGAAAATCAAGATTGATAAAGTTACCATTTTTGCCTCGTTTGAAGCAATAGGTGGAAAATCAATTTTTCAAAACAATTTGAAGAGATAGGTGAGTTTAATATGCATCAAATTGCATGTCTATGTTATTGAATTGATGATTGGAATTCATTTTGGTGAACCTCCAATTTGGTCGAACCCTATATACTATTCACTTCTTTTGATTTTGCTTGTTTTTCCTTTGAATTCCTAAGCCATTTTGATCCTTTGATTGATGTTTAATGTTGCATATTTATTGCCTATTGTGTAGCCTTGATTGTGACCTTGTAGTTGGTTAATTAGACAATGCCAACTTTGCACCAATACCTAACTTAATGGCTTGTCCAACGTTGCACACCAAGTGTTTGATGAAATGCCTAGTTCATTTATCATAGGCCTATCATTTGTTCATCCATATGCCTACCACTTGAATGCCATTTTTGCCAGTGACATTGGCATGCTAATTGTGCCAACCATTTGCCTTAGTATAACAACCTATGTTCAATTCCATTGTTAATTACCAAACCAATTGCCATTGCAAATCTATTGATTATTGCTATCCGATTGTTTAAATTGATACTTGAAATGATTGATATTGAGATATTGTTACTTGATGATACCATTATTGTTTAACGGTATCTAATGACTTGTTTTACACTTTTATTGATTTTAATATTGTTTGACAGAGTTGCCGTGTAATATCTGCCATTTTTGAAGTGTAGTTATCAATTTTATTTTGTTTGGACAATTTTAAAATTTTAATGAGAAGTTTGGAAATTTCAGAAATTTTTGCTTTGACAGCAGCAGGATTCAGTGTTGGCCATTACTTGCTCTTAAAGACATATTTGGGTAAAGTGT
>CANXYC011094238.1:0-11859 GCA_948193065.1 Aleurites moluccanus | reverse complement strand
AACTTAAGCAAAATTCATTCCATTCATCCATTTTTCAATGTCATTCCATCAATTAACATATATAAACATCAAATGTGTAACATTTAGGCATTTAAACCTAACAAACATCAAAACACAATTCACCATCCTAGTTCATCACATTAGGCCAAAGCACATCATCATCCAAATGGATTCTTTTCCAACATTTAACCATCAATTCATTACATATATATATCAAATATAACTCATTCCATCATTTAAACACATAAAACAACAATGTACAAACCAAACCCTAATCACCTTATGTTTCGGCCAAGCTAGCTTTCAATCCAAATCAACTTGTTTCAATCATTCCACCATCAATTCATGTTATACACATCAAATAAACATCATTTGAAGCAATTAATCCATCAAAACAACACTTTGATTCAAAAATCTTCCTATTAGGGTTTCAATCCATTCTTTTGAATTCTAACCAAACAAAATATGTTTTGATCACTAATAAACATCAAAGAACATCATATAAACACCATTGAATCAAAAGAACTTCAAAACTAACAACTTACCAAAAATTCTTCAAAATCTTCTTTGAATTAATTTGTTCTTTTTCCAAGTTTTTCCTTGAATTATATGGTTATATTAGTGTTTAGGATGATGGAATTAATCTATTTCCATCAAAAATTGAAAGAAAACAATAAGGTATAAGGTAGCTCAATGGTGGCCGAAACTTGTAATGGTGGGAGGAGAAAGTTTCTGCATCTTTTTGATAAGGAAGATAATGAATGTTTGAAGTGGTGGGAAAAATCAAATGAAATATCAAAGGCATGATCCAATGCTTTAGGTTTTATGGTACTTTTGGTGAAACCTAGACATCCAACCATCCATTTTTCTTACTTTTATACTATTGGTTCATCCAAAGTCAACAAAGATGGCTTTTATGTACATTTGATACACCAAATCAAAAACCAAAGCCAATAATCCTATACTTTGAGCTTATGATATGAATTGTGAAACCTATTCATCTAACCATCCATTTCTTCATCATTTAATCCAATGGTTAGATTTAATCAAGCCTAAAATAATGTCATAAGGTTGCACACACTCTATAACTCCATATTATAAAGGAAAAGACAAAAATAGCCTTAGTTCAACCGAAGTACCTCAAGCACCTCAATTGAGCAGCTTGCCGGGAACTGTTTTCAACCGGGTTTATTTCTCGATCTATTATTCAAGTAAACTAAATAATGTCATTTTCAAGTCCTTAAATTCTCTTCTACTTTCAAATATAGTGTTAAATCCATCAAAATCCGAATGGGCTGTGAAATGACCATTTTGCCCCCAGTTCACCAAAAACTTAAGATATTCCAATTTTTTCCTAACAACCTTTAAACCACTTTTATGCATTAAATCAACTCATATAACATGCATAACTATCAATTTAATGCATAAATACATAATAATAACATGTTCAAAAGAAAGGAAAAATTTTCCCCCTAAGTTCCCCTTTAAGGGTTAGATTAAGTTTCGGCTGAGGTGTTACAATATAACTCCATAATGCATAGGAAAAGACTAAACTACCCCTAATTCAATTGAAATCCCAAATCGAGCAGCTTTGCCCTAGATTATTTTCTACCGGGTTTAATTCTCCAACAATTATTCATTTAAACATAATATCATCATTTTCATGTCGTAATATTCTTTTTTACCTTCAAATATAGTGTTAATTTCCATAAAACTCGAAGGGGTGTGAAATGACCATTTTGCCCCTAGTTCACCAAAAACTCAAATTTTCTCGATTTTGTCGTAACAACCTTTAAACCACTTTAACTCATATAATACATCATAAAACATGCACATATGTTCAATTTCATGTATAAAGACATAACATTCACAAGTTCAAGTTAAAGAAAAAATTTTCCCCTAAGTTCCCCTTTATGGTTCGGGTTAGGTTTAAACTGAGGTGTTACAACCATCTCTAAGTACTATCCACTTTGGCCAAAGATTTCCAGTAATCTTCTCATAAAAGAGGCCTTAGGTAAAACCCTCCTTCTAACAGGAGTTATGATATCCTTTGTTGACTACTTAAATATCTACGAGTGTGTCAAGCTACACTCAATGCCCACCTTTTAAGTAGATCCTTTGGGAGAGCTAGGCATGGAATTAAAGTGTAGCTTCTTCACTTTAGAACACTCTTAAGCATCTCAAGTCTAAGGACATTTGTACATTTCCATGCAGAGATATGTTATTAACATTGTTTAGATTTCCATATGATTATCTCCTGTGATCACTCCAATATAATTACTACTCCTAGTAAGCATCCACATGGTATACTCAAACATCCCAATGTCAGCATCTTTATGAGATCAAATGATTTGATCAAATCAAATAGTATACGCATGTGCTAGTCTTTCTGAATCAATAATTTCCATTCTCATTGATTCTATAACTAGGGAAATTTAGGTTAAAACATAATTGCACATGATAAGCATCTCACTATCATAATCTCATCATGAATGCCTCCATGCTATGTTTATACCATGGACTTTATTAAACAATTATACAATATTACTCTAAACAATAATAAGTACTGATTAATAAATAATGCCTTTTTATTAATATATTTTTAAAAACATCATTATAATGATTGTCTTTAGAGCACCTACACTAACAATGGGACTAGGTTTTTGGTTTGCAATAACTCTCATTTTGGCTTATCACTTAATAATTGACTTATAAAATATGATTTCATGAGCAAGTTATAAGGATGGAAAATATACACTGAATGAATAAATCATAATAAAGCATATATATATAACATTAAAGTAAAGAACATAAAGTAAAAGGTTCGATTTACATAAAAAAAAAAGCCAATAATAAAGGATGTTAATTCTAGCCCTCAATGGGAATTCTAGGTTAACCACACATTCCTCAAAATAACATTAAAAAAGATTAATTTAAGAAATATGAGAGTTTTTGGTGTTTTTGGATTTGAAGCTATGAGACAGCTTGTTTGCATATCACATTGAATGGGAATCAAAACCCACACAGTTCTCCCTTCTTGCGAAGGAGGTTTGATTCAATTTTAAGAAAAGATTTATTTTGTGATTCTTTTAATTGATTTATACCAATTAATTTTGAGGTACGAACACAATACCTTGGTTCACGAGGGATGACTTTTTAGAGTTCTCCCGGATCGAAGTTCCACTTTGGTTTGGTAAGATAAGCACTATGGCGTGCTTCGAGTTGATGCTTATAGATTGACTTAAAGAGATATCGCTCTAGATCTTCTATTCCTCCCACTCAAAGAGAGTTGGAGAAATCAATTCGAAATCAAAGAGAGATGAACTGCTTATGAACAAGAAAGATGAGTATTGGAGGAGAAAGGAGAGCCAACTAAGGAAAATTCGACTTAGGTGTTCTTTAACTCAATGAGAGTTAGTGTGTTTTGAGAAGTGAATGAGCCTTGTATTTATAGGAAAATGTCTTAAGGAAAAACCAGACTGAAATTCGATGTGGGATTCATGTTCTGGGTTTAGTCGCACCTATGTTGAAGCTTAGTGGTAGATGAAAGAATGGCTAGCGGTAAGAGGATGCAAGGCTACAACAAGAGCTTGCCTGGGTGGCAACGTTGCCCAGGGCTATTTGTGCCATTGGCGAAGCTGTCAAATAAGCTTGGCATTACCGCCAAAGCCTAACTTGGCTGCCACCAGGTTTGTCTTAATGCTTATCTGGTCTGATTTGTCCAATTCCAAGTGGTTTGACCTCCGGTTGACACCGATCAGCTTGGCACGGTTTGGTTTGCTAGTATTTGGAGTTGACTTTGATTTCTAGTTGATTGCTAATTAGTCTAGCATGACCCGAGTATGCTTGGGGTGTAAAATCACGTGTTGACATTTAAGATTTGGCTAGATTATGCCCGTAAATACCCTTCTACTTCTTCATCAAAGGGGACCAAACCTTGAGACATTTTTTGAACTCATAATTTTCAGACTTCAGAACTTTTCTTTGATAATTTACTGATTTTCTTCATGCAAAATTGCAAAAGTTTGATTCTTTTCATAATGATTTGAAAATTGAAATAAAAAATATTATTTTAGAAAGTCAAAAATCTATTTTTATTTAGAATCTTCTTATAAAAAATAAAACAAAAAAAATTTCTTGATTGTATTTTTTGAGGAAAAGAAATAATATTATATTGAACTAAGAGTTCATTCAATCACCTTTGAGAAACAAGCAATCCATCTTGCATCAACGTATTTGAGTTCGAATCCTTTATCAATAATCAAACATAAAGCTTGAAAGAAAATTGCTAGATCTTGATATCTTAAGTTTTGGTTATCAATTTTAATAAAACCTTTTGAATGAACATGCAAAAACTTTGTGCCATCATATAAATTTGTGACGACTTATGTCACAAAATTCATATAATCTATGCTTGTATTTGTAAATATTGTATTATTTGTGTACATTGGTGTTTAATTGATGAGGTTGAGAAGATAGACGATGAATACGTGATGTTAGGGTTAAAATGTATGAAACCTGATTTATTTTCCTTTATAGCATGATTTAGGTTAATCATAAAGTATGAGCATATAAACACTTAAATTAGGATTATTTTATGAATTTGAATGCATACTTGAAGTTTTTTTTACATGTTAAAACGTTGGAAATATCCAAAATCTCTTGTTCCTAAGCAAGAATAGCTGAAAGCCATTATTTTTTCCTTTTCCCATACCCTTGAGCCGGACGACTCTGAAGTAGGGCCTCATAGGCCTACATAGAGTCGTCTCTGCTCCATGATTCTTTTGTTTTGGTATCATCATCTTGATTCTTTTATGTTTTTGTTTGCTTAATTTCTTCACATGATCAATATATGTTTATAAATCCTTGTATATATGCATATAGGTTTTTATTAGATTATATTAGGAGGATTTTCTTGACATATGCATTAACATGCTACTGTTTTGATAATACTTGAATTAATTTACTTATTTATGCCTTAAGCATGATGTTTTGTATGTTTGATTTTATTTAATGAATAAGGCATGCTTGAATATATGTTAACAACATTCATATGAGCATGTTTAGGATATTTAGCTATTGCCATGTTATTTCAGTATGTTAAATGACTTGTTTTGATATGATTATATGAGATTTTATAAGTTTAGCATATGTGAATAGCTTTGGAATGCTTAGGTGTCACACACCAAAACCACCAGTGCGACGGTCCTAGGGAAAGGGTAGGCATAAGGCCACCATAAACCTGTAGATCATAACATAACTTGGATCTCATACACACCATATCCAAATATACCTAATATATATATATATAACATCATGTGTAGTCATTCTTATAAATCATATAATCATTATTATATCTTTATATCATGATATTTTCTCTTGTTCTCTACCGATCAAAAGACACATCTTACATTACTATGGAATAAGGGAAACTCTACAAAATATGCCTATCTAGGCAACAAAAGAATACATCCTTAATGTTAACTATGGAACTTCTAGGAGTACACTTCTCACTAGACATAAGTACATAATATAAATATAATGTTTAGTAAAATTACATCCAAGAGTCTTCTTGTGAAGAATAAGTCAAGAAACTCTATCTTCTAGATTAGCTCTCTCTCGAGCTACACTATCACCTGAAATACACAGAAGAGGAGTGAGCCTTCAACTCAGTAAGATATAAACATGCAATGCTTTAGGTTAAGCCAAATAACTTGGATATTATGGTTATGAATATACTTATACTTGGGGCATGAAAGAGTTATAAGAAGAAGAATCTTTAAACTTGTACTTGAAAGAACATGAGTGCTTATAATAGAATAGCACTATCAAATCATATCATGTAATAAAACTGATATCATAAAAATGCATTGATAGCCTTGCTAACTTATTATGACACATATGCTTGGACGAGCATATGCCTAGAGTCCATGGCCCCCTCTAGGTGGAACATTGATAAAAATCCTATCAACTGGGTTCCCATTATGCATATTGGACCTATGAATTTACTCTCATCGGGAAAAGCATTCTATACATATTCATGGGTTCGTAAAGCTTTGAATTCTCAAAGAACATATTGGTCACAAGACCATTAAACAAATAAACATATATATATAGATCATTTACACAACTAAGTTTCATTATGAGCTTAGTCTAAGGAGAAATAACTAAGTCATTTTCCAACATACAAGTGGCTACTTATAGAAGCCAAGAAAGAATTTATTGGATAAGCTATCAAACATCTATTTCATATCATGGAGAACATATATGGAGAATTAACAATATATCTCATAAGGAGCAACATGCATACACATTGTTTATACTTATCTCAAAGTAATTATCCTTGTTAATCCACTCAAACACTTGAGTAAGGAGTATTCCTTCTTATTCTCTTGAATTCTCCTCTCCTAAACAAAAATCCCCAAATATTCAAAATTAGGATTTTGTCCAAACATGCTCATACAAGATAAATCATTAATATTATAAACATCTTTAAGAGTTTAAACATGATTTCTAACATCAATTTAATCATCTATTAGAAGAATATAGAAGACTGGGATGAATAGCTATTATTCATCCAAAAACCCTAAATCTATAAATCTTTCATATAATCCATAATAAATGCCTTTTAATACTCATAAACAACTTATATACATCTATTCTAGACATAAATTAACTTAACTTAAAATGAGAAATGAGTTTGGAGTAAATATCTTAAAATCCTAGAAATAGAGATTCTTGAGAAATATGAAATCTTAGTGTTCTTGGAGGTTTGATTCTTGAATTTTAGGTTATTTGAGATGTAATAAATATTTAAGAAGAGGATTTAATGATTGAGGGGATAGTTGAAGAGTATTTATGAAGAAAAAGAGAAGGAAAGATAAAATATAAGAGTTGAAAATTAAGAAATGAGGTTCGCGTATATATAAGCCCGAGTCTTCATGCTCGAAAAGAGAGGCTTCATGGTCGTGAAGGCCATTGTTCTGTAATACCCTAGATGCATGCTACAGTAATTGAACAATATAACTAGTTATCGGACCGGAAACACCGATAATACTAAGGAATTTCGGGGAATTTTTACCGTATTCAAATTAAGTTAATTTTTCTCAATTAAGGGGTTAATAAGAGATTAAAAATAATTATAGCTAATTATAAGAAGAAAGTATAGAAAAGTATTAAATATGTTGGAAAATCAACGTAATAGCAAAACCATAAATAAGTGGAACTTCAGAGGCATTTTGGAAAACCCACTGTCTATGACCCATAATTACTCTGAAACTTATATAATGATAAACTAAAGATAAAAATAAGTCATTTCAGTTCCCACTTTGAAAGTTGATTTTAACAGAATTGACAGAATTAATTACAGAAGGAAATGGGATTAAAGTCTAAATAATGGATAATTTGAGGACTAAAGTGCAATTTGCCATAACTTCCAAGTATAAAAGCCATAATAAGGATTTTTTTTAGCCATCTTATTCTTCTCTTCATCAAATGGCTGAACCATTCCCTTTGTTCTTCCATCCAAAATCAAGTTTGTTCTTAAGAAAAAACTAAAGAAAACATCAAATTCAACCTTGTTCTTCCATTTTCCATCAAAATTTCTCTTGGAAACTCAAAGCAAATCAAGATTAAATTCAAAGAAGGATTAGGTTCACTCATCCAACCAAGGTAATAAGTTGATTTCTTTGATTCAATAGATGATTTAGGTGTGTTAGACAATGAATTAGATCGGTTTAGTGCTTAATTGCATCAATTGATGCATTTGGTAGAAAACCCCTAATTTTCCCTAACCCTAATTGAAGTTGATTGATACTAAACCCTAAATTGATGTTATTTAATGTTTAATTAGCTTAGATTATGTTAATTGGAGGCTAATGGAAGCTTATTTGATGAATGGTTTTGTGTAGAAAATCAAGGTTTTGAAGAATGTGCATTTTGCCTCCTTTGATGCTTTAGGTGGAAAATCAATTTTCCAAGCTAATTTGAAGTGTGAGGTGAGTTTAATATGCATCATTAAACATGCCTAAAGTCTTGAATTGATGATTGGAAACCTCCTCCATTTTTTCATGTTTGGCCGGACTATGTGTCACTATTCATTCCTTTGTATTTTGCTTGGTTTTCTTCTTAGTTCACATGCCTTTTTGATCCTTTGAATGATGCTAATTATTGGATATTTAGTGCATATTGTGTAGCCATGATTGTGAGATTGTTGTTGATTATATGGGCAATGTCAATGTTGCACCATAACTTAACCAACTTGTCCATTGAATATTACACACCAAGTATTTAATAAAATGCCTAGTTCATTTTTCATAGGCCTATCACTTGTTTCATCCATAGGCCTACCATTTGAATGCCATTGTTGCCAGCAACATTAGCTAGCCAATTGTGCCAATCGTTGATCCTTTTATAACCAATATGAATACCAAACCTTTCGTGATTGTTATATCTATTGTTATTCCATTTACCTATTCCATTTATTAACAATTATTGAATTACAATATTGTTTAATTGATTTGAAAGCTATGGTTCATTGATAAGATAAATACTTTCTATTGTGTTATATTGACTTGTTCGATTCCTTTATTGGATATGATGTGATTTGACAGAGCTTCCTCACCGATGGGGTAGCAGGTAAATACCGTCGGCAATGTGCACATTGACTTTACATGGTACCCTAGCTGAGAAGAGTTAACTGTCCTAGCCATAAGACCTGATCAATCTTATGTATATTAATATGAGATTGATATGTGTTATATGTGTTCATGACCCACTATCTATCTTATCTCCATGATATGAGACTTATCGACTTGTTCATTGACTTCAAACCATTGATTCTGTCATTTTATCCCATTCTATATTTGGTGTGCAACCCTAAAATTTTATTGATTATTTACCTGTTGTTTATTGTTTACCTAATGTATTTCCATTAAGTGATACATATTAGATTCACTGAGTATTTATACTCATTCCTTTAGTTTTTTCCCATTTTACAACTGCAGAGTAGAAGGCATAATCTCAACTTTTATTTCTCTGTGGATTCTTGTTGCATCTATATTAACAGTGTAATTATTTTTGACACTGTATATTCGATATATTTTTAGTTGCTCCATGGTATGTATTTGGTATAGTTAGACTTTGCATATAAATATATGATATTATATGGAGGTTTAATATTGATATGGTATGTGATGAAAATAATTACAGACAATAGTACAACAAATTACAGAATAATAGATTACGGGGTATCAAAATACAAAATGAATGTTAAGTGATTAATTAGTTAATATTGAGATAGTAAATGATTATAGAATGTGATACTAGGTTCTACAAGTGTCAGTTGCCTCTGGCATCTCCTGCATCCTAGGACCGTCATGTTTCAAAATCGGGATGTGATAGAGGTAGTATCAAAGCATAGGTTTATATGAATAGTAACTAGATACAGAGTAATAGACTTAAGTAAACCATGGAGCATAAGAATTCCTATTCTGTCATTTGTTGTATTCATCAAGTATATAAGTGTGTTCTTCATTTCTATATCGTTATGAATTTATTGTTTCTATTTTCTATAGTGACAGAGATGTCCGACAGATAGTGGGACCACACTCCAGATGATAGAGATAGAGAGGATACCAGAGAGGCAGAGGTAGCTTCTAATAAGTCCCCAGTCAGAGAGATGACAGAGGACCCTCCCAGATCCCGGCAGAGGACAAAGGAAACTAGAGTTAGTGATGACCCCTGGAGGATTGAGATAATGCAGGGGATGATGGATTTACATCGGGAAATACAAGAAATGAGGCGGGAACGACAATATATTTCGCCACCTATACCAGTAGTAGTACCACCTCCTGCTGCACCAGCTGCTCCTACTCCTGCTCCAGCTCCTGTACAATCAGTAGTAGTTCCTAGCTAGTCTACAGTACAGGGAGGCCACCCAGTTATTGATGAGGTCAAAGTTAACATGTTTAATTTTCTAAAGCTAAATCTGCCTGAGTTTTGAGGTGACAGAGGCGAGGAGCTTATTGACTTTTTAGAGCAGATTGAGAAGGTACTTAGGAGATTACCATATTCAGATGCCAGAGCAGTTGAGCTGGTTAGATTGTTACTAAAGGGGAAAGCCTGGACTTGGTTTTCAAGACATATGGAGCTCGAATTATATGGTGATCGTCCTCCTACCTGGGCAGAGTTCAGACAGGGGCTTATAGATGAGTTCTTGATAGAAGGAGTGAGGACTAGAAATCTAATACAGTTTGAACAATTGGAGCAGGGTAACAAGATTGTTAAAGAGTATACAGATGAGTTCATCAGATTGAGTAGATATGCTACTCGGATTGCTCCTACAGAGGCAGACTTAATTAGCAGATTCAGGAGAGAACTACATGCCTCACTGCATAATGCCCTGCTATCTACTGAATTCACATCTCTGACTACCATTATTGATAAAGCCAACCAGATGGAGGAAAAGTACAAGTCAGAGAGAGCTAAGAGAGATCTGAAGAGGAAGGGAGGACCTGGTACACAAAATAGAAAAAGGGAGAGCAGCTCCCAACCTAGACAAACAAAGTCAGTGCCAAGATTTAATCAAAGACCTCCATCAGGCAGTTAGAGGAGGAGGAATCAAAGTAAGGGGCCTCCAGTGCATTCAACTCTTGCTTATTCATAGGGTTCCTCCATACCTGCTACTCAGATGCCTAGTGTGCATATTTGTAGTTTTTATGGTAGAAGGCACGGAGGAGAATGTCATCGACAATCAAGTTCCTGTCTAAAATGTGGGCAACATAGACACTTTATTAACAGATGTCCAATATGGGGTGAACAACAACTTTCTACAACAGTGTCCTAGCCAACTATATAGATGAGCCAAAATGTTACCAGAGAGGCTCAAGGTAAGGGCAAAGGCAGAGGACAAGCATCGATCAGCAGTCAGGCCCTAGCGGGTAGAAGACAGGGGCGAGTTTGTGCTGTGAATACCTATGAGGCATAGAGAGCTGACAATGCAGTAACAAGTATGATTCTAATACATAATGAATTAGCAGAAGCATTATTTGATTCTGGTGCCACTGTTGGGATTTAGACCGTTAGGCGCAGCGAAAAACAAAAAAAAAATCTCAATCCAAGATCTCTATGTTAATTAAAATCAAAGATTAGATTAAAGATTCAAGATCTTTTACCTTTGTGTTTGAAACTCTTTCTTCACTTGATCACCAAGAAAGGGTTGTAGCAAACCACTATCTTTCCACAAGACGAGGAAAACCCGACTAGTAATCCACGCGAAGATCAAACAACAAGCCTTTTTGGAAAGAGAAGCCAAAAACCCTTATGTGCAAGTCAAGGGTGTTTCGGCTTGATGGAGAATACAAGGAGTTGGCCGAATTCTTTTTGTGTTTGCTCTCAAGGTGTTTAGACCAAAGGGATGTATTATGACTTCTTTTTCGCTTACTTATGATCTCATCATATTTATAAGTCTCTTGACCAACTAGGTTTTAATCTAACGACTTAAATTAAAATAATAAGTTTAATGATAATGCCATTAATGAAAAAGTCAAAAACACTCCTTTGACTCCTTTGACTCCTTTGACTTTAGACCTATTGATCATATTCTAAATATAATCTCATGGTCCTAATTTAATTAAATACATCATATGAAAATAATTAAATTAGATAATTAATTTAATCACATTAAATTATTGCAAATCTCCTTAATTAAATATATGAATTAAATCTCATTTAATCATAATTTAATTTTCTCTTTCACTTATTGTTTGAAACACTTCTATGCGTGTGACCTAATAGGTTCCCTAATTATATGGCAACTTAAGTCCTTAATTATTTCCTTAAATTAATTTAGGAAACTCT
>CANXYC011094141.1:0-23923 GCA_948193065.1 Aleurites moluccanus | reverse complement strand
GAAGGATGCTCAAATTATTTGCCTCTTCAATGGAAGCTATCCTTGCTTCCCAATCCTTCTTGGGGAGTACTCTAAGAATCTTGCCATTGATGTCTTCTAAGGAGTATACCTTCCCAAGCTTCCTCATCCCATTCACAATCACCATGAAGCGATTGTACATTTCCGAAACCTTCTCATTTGGCTCCATTTTCAACAATTTATATTCATGAGTAAGAAGTTGAATTTTCTTACCCTTGACTTGGTTGGTGCCTTCATGAGTGGTCTCAAGAGTGTCCTATATTTGCTTGGTTGAAATGCAATGAGAGATTTTTCCATACTCTTCTCTACACGATGCACAATAGAGAGTGTGCATTGCTTTTCGATTTCTCCCATTTGCCTTCTCTTTTTTTGTCCATTCAGTCTTGAGCTTATTCACCTCTATGCCATCAATGCTTTTAGTAGGGATGGCATGCCCTTCTTCAACCACATCACATAAATCAATACTGTCACTATCCAAGAAAATTTCCATTTGATTCTTCCAATATGGATAGCCGGTGCCATCAAAATAGGGTGGTCTAATGGTTGAACATCCTTCAACAATGTTTGCCCTTGAGGTTGCCATTTTGATCTTTGTTCCAAGATGGTTAAATCTTTTAAAAAGTGGAAATAAAGCTCTGATACCAATTGTAAGTCCCTTTTGCAACCAAGAGGGGGGGTGAATTGGTTGTTTGAGGAATTAACAACAAATTAAAATTTACAAAGAGAAGGAAAGAAAGGGAAGAAGAAAGAACACAAGAATTTATAGTGGTTCGGTAACCTTGCCTACATCCACTCCTCAAGATCACATTTGAGAGTTTCCTTAACCGATACTTTTATAGGTGTAGGATCAAACCTAAGTGTTTAGGCTAACACTCAAACCTTACAAGTGTTTTACAAAGGCTCACACTCAACCTATATAAGTGTTTTCCTATTTGGCTCACACTCAAACCCTTGAAGAAATACAAAAGAAGAAGAGAAAGAATTTCCCTAGAGTTTACCCAACTCTCAAATAAATAATGAGCCTTAATGAACTTAAGGATTTCTTAATGAACTCAAGGATTTTACAATTTAAAGCTCACAAATTGATGTTTTACAAATATAGGCTCTCTAAGCCATATACAATAATGATTTTAATGCAAAATCATAATTCAATAAATTCAATAGTTGTTGTCTTGTTTTCTTCTTTTTTTTTAACTTCCCATCAACTCATATTTAAAGCTTTGGATGAAATATAGCTGTTATGCTTCAATTCATGCTAAAAAGTGCAGTGATAGCTTTTTCCAATGGCTAGTTCTTGCGTGAGTCGTGCCCGTGACTATACCTATCTCACCTGCAGCTCCCATGTATCGTGCCTACGACTTTCATATGTCACGCCCACTACTGGAGAGACACTATTCATCTTGAGGTTACTGGATGTTTTTACAAATTCTCAATTTAATTTCACGCCCGCGACTGGAATGCGTCACGCCCGCAACCTGAAACTTTTCAAGGCTACGACTGACTTTGTTGCACCTATGATTAACATTGTTCCCAAAGTCACACCCACAACACACTGAAATTCAGCAACTTGCAGCTTCATTTCTAAAAAGTTGAAATCTTTAAATATGCTCCCTCTTAGCATATGTACTCTTACAAAATGTGTTAATCCTACAAATAATCTTTGGTCATGATTTCTCATTTCTTGACCAATTTAAACAAATTATTAGTACAATTAACATAATTAACATATTTTGTTATCATCAAAATCAACATCAAGCCCAAGAAGGCTAACATATATATATATATATAACCTGAAAATAGTTTCTGAATGAAATATTGTAGCTAATCTTTCAAATTATAAATAGGAAGTAAATATTTTATAGTTAATTAAATATTAGCAATCTCATAAGCACTTTGCACATAATTTCATTTGATTTTCAAATTCGAGTTGATTTTATATTAAACATATTTTATGATTTCATAAAGAGTTAATTATTATGAGTTATCTATATTTTGGTCGATTTTACTGAAATGTCTCTTTATTTTCATAATTATATTAAAAAGTACCTGCATTTTGGCTCCGTTAAAATTCAAGATTTTTCTATTAAAAATTTCAAATTTAGTCGTTTAAATTGGGTGAAATGACTATTATACCTTTTGTTACATACTAATAGAAAAAGAGGAAAACTGACCTCAAGAAACGTCTCCCCCTCTACTATCTCCCAACTTCTTTCAATGTCCTCAACGTTCCACTATTTTTTATCAAAGTCCTTTCTTATGAGTCTCATTTTGTGATTTTCATATTAGAGAAAAACACATTTTAGTTTAACCCTCAACCAAACATATTGATTTTGCCTGCGTTTGTGGACAGCGAAAATTCCATCGAGATAAGTGTGCTGCTATATTTTTATTTTACTTAGTCAATAGGTTGGGGATGGTGAATGTTGTCCCATTGTGACTTAAGAATGTTCCATTTGTTTGTTTTAATTTGGGAATGTTCCATTTGTGCATCTGTATCGATTAATGGGTGGGTATTTGTGGTGTACTTTATTGTAGGTTAAAATATAATTTTTCTTGATTAGTGGTATTCTTTATTGTTTATTTTGTTATTGTTTATTATTTATTGAAGTAGGCGACAAGACTTTTGTATATTAGGATTAGGGTTTCATGGTTTTATATGTAACTTTTGGGGTTTTGCTTTTTCAGTTGTTGGGGACTGTAAATTAATAGTTTATGGTTATTTTTTATTGTAAATGGTTTGAAAATCATTATGATATTGTTATTGGCTTGCTACGAAGTATTTTGAAGATGAGCATGACATATTGTACTTCATTTCGCTGATGGCTTATTCTTATGCAGAATCTTACTCATTGGTATTAAACTATGATGATGGTGATGAGGTTTATATTGACAATATTAAGCCTGATATATACAGTAGGATTGTTCTGGTTAGATATTGCTACAAGGCTATTGAGAGGTTAAAAACTAAGAACTTGTAGTATACATATAGGAATGGGTTAATACTAAAAGATGATTTGGATGTGGATGAGATGTTTAAAATGTATAGAGATAATCCTACCATCCCTATATATATAGATGAACTTGTAAAACCTATTGCCATTACTGGACCCAAGGTTGAATTCCATAATCTAAGAGATGATCCACCTGTTATAGTGGATTTGGAATCAGATGATGCTGATGAAGTGCAGTAACCAAAACTAGCAATAGGAAATCAACACAAGAAGCAACCAGAACCAGTAGTAGTAGATCAACACCAACAACAACCTGAACATAAACTTGCATCTAAAACTACACCTGCACCTGAAATAGCACCAATTTTTGTCATTGGAAATAAAGAGATGGAAGCCTTTGAAGAGGAACCTAATTTAATGTAAAGTGAAGATTATGTTTGACCTACCACACCACATGAGCCTCAACCAAGCCCATTTAGCCCATATGATGAACCCGATTATATGCAAACAGAACCTACCACACCAAATGAGACTGAACCTACCCCATTTACCTTACAACCTCAACCTGAACCTAGCCTACCAACTGAACACACCCCTCAACCTGAAATTAACCCCACCCCTCAAATTGCAACTGAGACTAACTCTCGACCTCAAAATGACCCCACCCCTCAAACTGCAACTAACACCACCCAATAACCTCAAACTGACCCCACCCCTAACACTGCTACCGAGACCAACCCTCAACCTAAAACTTACCCCATCATGGAAAATGAACCTGTTAGAAAGGGCAGAGAGCAGGGCAAAAGCATAGGCAGAGGTAATGACAGTGGTAGTGGCAGAGCTAGTGTGAGGGATGAAATGGGTACAAACAAGGGGAGAGTTAGAGTAAGAAGGAGAAGGGCAAGGGGAGATACTGATGTTGACATCAGGGCTAGTGTTGATGAGTATGTATTTTCTGACAGTGATGATGATGAGTGGTTGAAGGAAAGGGGTGAGGAGAGCAGTGAGGTAGACAATAGTGAGGATAGGGATAGTAGTGATGAGGTGAGCAGTGAGGAAGAAGAGGATGATCCTCATGGTATTTTGAATGAAGATGATGGACTGAGTGATGCAGCATCTGATATTAAACCTCCTTTAAATGAGCAACATAATTCTAAAGATGAAATTGATGAAGACAGTAATAGGAAGAGGAAAAAGTGTAAAGTAAAAAAGTACAAAAGCCAATATAGTAATGAGTATAATTGGGATGGACATTCATAAAATATATTTGAAATGGGACAGGTGTTTGGTGATGTAGAAATATCTAGGAGAGCCCTAAATGATTATGCAATCAAAGGGGGATATAAGCTGGTTAGATTGAAAAATTCAAAAGAAAGGGTCACTGCTAAAATGCACTGGGAAAACTGTAAATGGAGAATTCATACATCAAGTTTGGATGACAATCATACTTTTATGATTAAGATATTGATGAATGAACACACTTGTGTTTTACCCATTTATATAAGAAATCCAGATGCAACAACTAGATGGGTGACAAACAAGTTAATGGAGTTATTGAGTGCTGACCCAAATATAAGCTGCGAACTAATGAGACAGCAACTTACCAGTAATTAGGGGATGGATGTGCCCATGTGGCAGTTGTATAGGGCTAGGGCCAAAGTAAGAATGCAGTCAGAAGGGACACACCAGAACAGCTTTAGGAAACTTAGAAAGTACATGGAGTTTGTTTTACAAACTAATCCTGGTAGTGTAGTGAAGTTTGAATCAGTGGAGAAACAAACTCTGGATGACCCTACTAATTTAAAAGGATTTTTATTTCATATAAGGGTGCAATTGATGGGTTTAAGGAGGGTTGTATACCTTTCATTGGCATGGATGGTTGCCACTTGAAAGGACCTTTTGGTGGAGTTTTGTTGAGTGTTGTTACTTTAGATGGTAACAAAAGTGTCGTATTCCCACTTCGGGATATGACAATTCTAGGGAAAGGGTTAGCTTAAGGCTATTGATTCCCTATAAACTATCATAACTTACAAAATATTGACTTATAAATTATTTACGCAATTTTTATAAGAATTTTGCTAGAGTTTCCTTTGAAACTATAACATCCCAAATTGTCGACTTAATTAATTTTTTTCAATTAACACAACTTGCAAGGAAATCAGCATTTCTAAAATTTCACCTTATACCTTCGACTTTCATTCTTCATATTATAATTTCTTACTTCAATTAACATAACATTATCAATTAATTAAGGATCAGATACTTCATACTAATATTAACCGGGTCATAAACATAGTGATTATACATATCCCACATTACTGTCATAATCATGGAGCCACTATAGATTAACAGAAAAAATATAAATTCTTCATAGTATAAGCAGTTACATAGATATTGTTGGTTCCAAGCTCGGATGGAGAAGATGGGTTGGAACTACCACTATCTACTACGGACCTAAAAATATTAAACCATGAGAGGTGAGAATTTAATCTCAGTGAGTAATACACATATCATTTTACTTGTGAGGCTAGGTGAGAGAGTTGCTCACAAGGAGGATAATGATTGTATAAAATGTATAATAATAATAGGATCATTAATCAGTTAAAGATTCATAAAATTGAAGTCATTTAACATATGGGTTCGATTTCACATTGGCATCAAGAATTCAAAGCATTTCATATCATAAAATGATAGAATTAATATTGATCATTTAAGCAAAGGCTACAATCCAGTAGCATGCTATTTACTCATACGGTTGATCAGACCGCATGGCTAAGATCTTAACCCCCTCCTAGCTAGGATCATTAAACCACTATGCACAATGTTATTAAAATTTCTGTCATTTCATTATTGCCATACATATAGTGCTTAATCATTAGGTATCAAAATAACTTAAGCACTTCCAAGGGTTCAATACATGAAATATTAGGCCAATCATGCAAATTCATTTAAAAGGAATCATTTGGGATTAAAAAAAATGAATGAAATTAATCATGGTTCATACAATTGGTATTTTTGGCCAATAATGGAAGTTCGTGGCAATTTCAGTAATTTAATTTGAAGGTAATGCCAAGCAAAATAGTATATATATTACTCATCTCTAAAAGCAAAAATCCAAAATTGATCTTCCTACTCTACTCAACAAAGACAAAAGAGGTGATCATGAACCTCTTTGTCATTCCCTTTAGATGCTACACATACAATTACATATAATTTAGTATCAATTTGATAAATTAATTAAAACTCTAATTAATCAATTTTCCTAAAATTCTCAAATCTTATGGTTAATTTCAACTTTTATCCTACTGACAGCCTTGGTTCTCTCAGTCATAACTCTCTCTATATTCATCCAATTGCTCTAATTCTTTTTCCTAATTAAATTAGACATCTCACTTTATTATCCAAAAATCATATTTTTCTAAACTCTATATAATTTATAGAGGAGTTTCAAAGTCAACTCTACAAACTATAAACTACCTTGTAACATCTACCCGAGCAACCTTCATTTATTCCCCTGTAACTCAAAGTGTAGGTATCCAAATATTATTCTGTTTTCACAAAATTTTAGTAAGACACAAAGGAAGATTTTTTATGATTTTATTTTTCCCTGAAATAGATTTTAATAGCCACCAAATTACAAAAATCAGTAGGGTCTATTAGCACAAAACCTAATCCGAGTTAGCCTTATTCAATGGTCTATATTTCTAAATATAATAAGAATTTTACAAAATTTTCTTCAAAACAATTAATTTAGACATATAGAGCTAAAACTTTGATGTTTTAAGAATCTTCAAATTCCAACTTTAAGGGTATGAAAAATTAGTCCCAAAATTTGATCAAGTCACAGGAAATTCTGAATTTCAAGAATTTACTTCTAATCTTAATTTATTTTACTAATTAAACCTCTAAATTAATATTAAAACTCATTAAATCAAATTATCGAGCTAGTTAAAGGATTTAGCTCTTGAATCTCTTTGGAGAATTTCCTTTAACTATCTACAAATTTGATGAAGAAAAGGAGCGTTGGAGATGGAGGTATGAAAATTGATTAAGATGGAGAGTGGTTTGAGTGAGTGAGGTGAAGCAAAATTTTGGAAAATTTTATAGAGGTATTTTCAGCCAAAGGAAGAGGAAGAAGAAGATGGTGATAATTTTCTTTCATTATGTTTATTTATAATAATTAATAACCAATTAGAATTTAGGAAAAGAAAAATGAAGAAAAATAAAATGGAAATTAACCTAGCCTAAGTTAATTTTAGATGAAATTAAGCAAATATATTCTGGAGGGCAGCCTCCCACTTGGCCGGTCACTATGCTTCCAAATAATAAAATTTTTTCACTCATTGTTTGTCTAATTTTTAGGTCTCGATTTCTATAACTTTGGTCTCAATTATTTTAAACTAAGTCTCGATTTCTTTAACCTTGGTCTTGGTTTACTTATGGTCTCAATTATTATATACTTGGTCTTGGCTTCTTTAACTTTAGTCTCGATTGTTTTACATTAGGTCTCGATTGGGTTATTACAAGAAGGGTGTTACGTTTGGCTATAGTTGTTGTTGAATCTGCGCGCATGGATATTTGAAAATTCCTCTTGGTTACTAAAGTATTGTCTTAGAGCATATGACACACCTCTTACCTTTATGACAGATAGGCAAAAGGTAGAAGCTATACTATTTATTTTTTGGTTTGATTACTTATGCATTTACCTTTAAATACTAATGCAACTTATTTGGCTTTTAATAGGGTGTGATAGAAGCTGTTGATGTCATATTTGAAAGGGCAACTTATAGATATTGTGTTACGCACATCCAAAGCAACATGCAGAAAAAATTCAAGGGTTTAAGCTTGAGAAAATAATTTTGGATTGCTACTAGAGCATCAAATGAACTTGCATTTTGGGAGATTATGAGAAAGATGGAAAAAAAAATGATGAACAAAAACCCTTCCAGTAGCTTATGGAAATCCCTAGGAAACATTGGTGTCGACATACTTATGACTCAGTCAGCAAAAGTGAACATCAAACTAACAACATGACGGATTCATTCAACAACTAGTTTAAAAAGGTGAGGGGATTTCCCATAATTAATCTACTAGAAGTCTACGGGCAGAAATGTATGATTAGGGTTCAAAAAAGATATGCTAAAGGGTGTTCATGGGAGGGGGAAATAACACTGATGATCATAAGAGAGAGTAGGAAATGCACATTACTTCCTGGAAGAAATGTAAAGTAAAAGATAGAAAGATAAAATTTGTTGTTAGATAAAATTTGTTGTCAAACTTAATGAAAGAGTGTGCACGTCGAAGATAAGTGGCATGCCTTGCAAACATGTTGCAAGGTGTGTAGGACACAAAGGGTTAAACATTGAGGATTACTACCATAATTATTTCAGTATTGATAACTATGTTAAGGCATATAATAGGAGTATTCACCCATTGCCATAGTATGATTATAAGCGTAATGATGATAGCCAAGTCATTTTACCTCCTGATAAAAATAAGAGACCCGTAAGATCTAAGAGAAATAGAGTAAGAGAAGAAGGCGAGACAGAGGCAGTTAGTAAAAGGAGTAAAACATTGAGGTGTAAAAGGTGTAGCAATTTGGGTCACAACGAGAGAACCTGTAAAGCTCTAGCATCTAGGCTAGGGGTAAATTTCTAACACTTGCATAGAATACACTTATCTCTATATGAAATGAAATTGTAACTCTGTTTTATATTATGCATAGCAAACTTCATCTAGAAGAATACAAAGTACAAAAGGAGGAAAAGAGGAAGCAGGACTACAAATCCAAGTAGAGGGACTCCAACTCCAATAAGTGTCACATATGTGAATAAGATTTTTTAATATGTTTAAGTATTTTTTTTTTTTTTATTGCTATGATTTAATTTGAAAGTGTTTTCCTTGTTTAGGGAGATTCAAGCATCCCGACAACTCAACAAAGTAGGGCAACACAAGCCACTACAAATCAAACCCAACAAGTGAAATTATTAATGTTATTGGAATTTGCTTTTATATGATTAATAAGTGAAAGTTTTGCTTTTTGTGGTCAAAATCATTTAATTCTCTTTAAAATTATTACAGTAAATAGTCCTTACATTTTGATTATATTATACTATAAGGTCTTCGTATTTTAAAACTATTATACTATTAAGTCCCTACATTTTTATTTTGTTATACTAAGGAGTCCTTTTGTTTTAAACATTATGTACTACTTTGTCCTTTACAGAAGAAAAACTGATAATGTAAAAAAAAAAAAAACAAATGGCAACTAAAATGCCAAATCCAAGTTTGTATTAAGTACCAAGCAAGGAATCAAGTACATCATGATTCACAACATATAAATATCCACCTTAACAACCCTTTTACAATCCTACATCAATTATCACAACCCAACCCAACCTAATAAAATATGAACTCTAAGTTCAATTATCGTGCCTTCATCACCAACATAAATACAATAACAGTGAATATTAGTAGTATGAAAATCTTCATATAGGTAAGCATAATCTCAAAAGCATACAGCTTGTACAACGCCTTCTAATTTTCTTCTTTCAACATCTTTATTTCATCCATAATTTCAAAAATCTTCTTTGATATAACATAATCACTGACATTATAACCATCTGTAGAATGATTGGTACTATAATTCACAGTAAATGTCCTCAAAAGATTAGGGCTTTCTTCATATTGATTACTTGTATGATTCAGATTAGGAGCCCTCTTACACTATCCTAGGAAAGTTTTGCATACACCATCCTCGCATGTATAGTACAACTTATTCTTATTCATGTAAGATTCTGCACATCTTATTGTAGAATTTAGGTTCATTCCCATTTTTTGTTGCAGTCGCACTAATTGAAGACATTTTTGAAAGTCTCTTGGCAACCAAGAGGGGTTAATTGGTTGTTTAATAAAATTAATGACAACTTAAAAAATAATAAATGGATGAAGGAAAGAAAAATTCATACAAAGAATTTATAGTAGTTCAGCCAAAATATGCCTACGTCCACTCCTCAAGATCACACTTGAGTATTTCACTATATTTGATCCTTTTTCAAGTTAAAGATCAAACCTTAAAATGTTTTGACTCACACTAAACCTTACAAGTTTTATAATAAGCCTCACACACAGCCTAAAAGAAATACAAGTGATGAGAAAGAAATTACCCAATTACTTTAACTCAACTCTCAGAAATTAATTACACTTCAACAACCAAAGAAGTTTAAGCAATTAATTCTTTTTTACAATAGAAAACTCAATTTAAATCTCAAAAACACTTAAAATTTTGAAGATATGAATTAATGCAAAATAAATTGATTGTTATTACAGTAATAAATTCATATCAACTCATATATATAGTCATCAGCTTAAAAGAGCCATTTGGGTGCATTAAATGTGCATTTAATGCAAATCAGAGTTGTTTCAAAGATTATATTTTTTGCCAGAATTTGAACTGTAGAGGTGGCTATACAATCTGTAGCGGGGGCTACTTATAATGTAGCAGGCGCGACTTTTGCTCCAGAAACTTCAAGACACTTCTGTGTCTTCTGAGCTTTCTTAATAGCAGTCGCTACATCCTGTAGTGGGTGCTACTTTTAAGTATCGGGGGCTACTTAATAGTGTAATGGGCACTACTCTTTTGGCTCATTCTGAATTTTCAAATTTGCAACTGTGACTATTTTGTAGCAGCTACTACTCAAACTTCAACATATGTAGCGGCGAGAACTTATATAGGTCGTGGATGCTACTGAAGTTAGCGACGAAAACTTATATAGGTCACGGGTGCTACTAAAGATAGTCAGCTACTGTGTCTTCTGGATCTCATTATAACAACTGCTATTGTTGAGTCGTGAGCGCTACTTATCTTGTAGCGAAGGCTCCAAATTTGTTTTCTCTTAACTTTTCTTTCTTTAAACTTAAGTAGCGAGGGCTACTTAATAGTGTAGCGGCCGTAACAAACCAGTAACATGCAATCTGAAAATCTATCCTTGCATATAAACAAGCAAACATAATTAGAAGTTTATTTAGTTATTTGTACACATAAAAATAAGTATGTTAGGATATCAAAGATCTAACAATCTCCCCCTTTTTGATGGTGACAAAAAACTTTTAAGTGCAAGAGTTAAAAATGTGAACAAATGAAACTTTTTAAGAAAATTGTATAAAACTCGCCCCTCAAAGTATGCCAATAAGTTTTAAATCATATTTTTTATAAGTTTGCACTATTACTCCCCTTTTGTTTGCAAGCATTGAAAAAAAGGGTTGGTGAACGGGGATTGTGCTGTTAAAAAAATACAGGAGAGGTTTTTTAGTAGAGTAACAAGGCAATTGCATCAAAATGACCATATCAGTTGCATTTAAAATGAAATAGAGAAAGCAAGAACATAATAGGCATCAACTCAATATGAAGAAAACCATATATCATTCAGCAAAAACATACTGAAATTACAAAATATCAAAAGTACCTAAAGTACATTAAAAATATAAAAAGTATCTTAAAGAAGTGCCAAAAAAAAAGTTCCTAAAGCTAAGTTGCAGGATCAGCTGGAGGGTCTCCTTTTGCAGCAACTACCTTAGCTCTAATGGCAGCTCCATCAGCAAAAATATCAGATGAAGGCTGAGTCTTGGTTGTTGGTGTATTTTCAACTAGACTTGAGATTTCATCATCGGATTCTGAAGATGTAGAGGGAGGAACTTCAGTGTCATCAAGTTTGGCATGCAACTCGCGATGCTGTCAATGAAGGTGAGGAATTGCCCCTTTAATGGAAGTCTGGGTAGAGGCAATTTTGCTAATACGATCATCCAGTTGCTGAATACGAGCAAATAATGCCCACTTAAGTGAATCAAATCGGCCTGTGATAAGAGAGGCCAGCTGAGATACATCCATAGAAGGAGGAACTGCAGAAGCTAAAGCTGCTGAAGAGTCTGGAGGTGCAGAAGCAGAAGAGGAAGTTGGAGGAGGAGGAACCAGAGCAGATTCACGAACATGTCGACCAATCGCAAAATTATCCCTAATGACTTACTCCCCATTCTAGTTTTTAACCATAATAGACATTTTGGCTAAGGCTTGCATACCTAGGAACTTGTATTTATCATAAAGATGATACAAGGGTTGGTAAGATGTGTATGCAAGATTAAAGTGAAGCCTAGGGTTCGGGTTTACTCGAGTCAACTCTACTATAATTTTGGTGATTAAATGACCAAGAACAATATCGTCAGACTTCCATTTTGATAGCAAATCAAAGTGATCCACAAGCCACCTAACGGAAGCTAGCTTATGTCCTTTTTCAATGCACCATAGGTAAAAAAGATCGGATTTGAGCATCGCACTATAACTAGTCTTCCTCGCATTTATAGTGTAATGTGATGTAAAATTTTAAGCACGGGACTACGAATGCTGGTAACCTTAGATGTTCTAGGGTTAAAAAGTGTGTCTAGACCCATAATTTCTCTCCAAAAATTAGATTCAATAAAGGAATCAGGATAATTATCAAGTTCATGATCTAAAAAACCAAAGATTTCAACTTGCCTAAGTCTATCTAAGGTGTAGAGTTATCCTAGGATTTTGAAAGTCATAATCCTATAGGATGAACCCGTAGTGGTGTTCACCCTAAAAGTTGAGAAAAACTCTTGGACAAGTAAGGGATAACAGGCATAGGTTATGTTTGACATAACCATCCAATCCACATAAGTTAATTTCTCCCTAACTTACCCAGCAAGTCCTAATTTCTCTAAAGCACCCCAATCTATATATCTAAACAGTAAAATTTTACGATTGGAGGTAAGGATTGCAAACCTTTTCTTCTCTTCTTCGGTAAGAGAATTAAGAAGACGATCATAGTCAGAAGGCTAAGAGGTAGGTTGAGTTGGAGCATGTGGAGTCTATGGTGGTGGTTGAGAGGAAGCTCCAACCTTTTCCTTTCCCTTTTGAGCGCGAGATGTAGGTGGAGGAAAAGGTGAAAGTGACTTTATTTTTGAAGAACTGGAATTGGATTCTTCAGAAGAGGAGGATTTTTTTATCCTAGGTTTTTTTCATAAGAGAGTTTTCTTTGAGCAAGGGGTTTTAGTTTGCTTAGGAGGAATTTTTGTATAATTGGAAGGATAAAGGATTGAATTTGGTGAAGGAAAGGGTCGAAAAATCAATTTGTTCAAAGAGAAGCCACTACTCAGTTTTAGCCGCTACTTATATTCTAGCAGCCACTACAAAATAGTAATGGCCACTACTGAACTTTTTTTCAAATTATATATCGTGGTTTCTAGCTTTTTCTTTTAATCTAAAGAGAAAATGAAGTTTGGAGAAAATCACCTTATTTCTCCAAAACTGAGTTCTTGAAGGATCTTACTTGAAAATGATGATTGAAGCCTTTGAATGTAATAATTTAGTGATTTAATGCATTAATTATGAGTATTAATGTATTAGAAAACAAATGGAACATAATGGAGAGAGATAGGAGAAGAAATGAAGAAGAAAGAAGGAAAAGATGAGAAGTTATCGTAAAAAAAATGGCTACTGCTTCTCCTTTTAAATAGGCTACTACCTCACTAATTCCCACTTCGCCAATCCCACTTTGCCAATCTCACTTCGCCGAATGCCACTTCGGCAATCCCACTTCACCAATTCTCCACTTCACAATCCCACTTGGCCAATTCTCCACTTCACCAATTCCACTTCGGCAATCCCACTTCGCCAATTCTCCACTTCGCCAATTCCACTTCGGCAATCCCACTTCGCTAGTTTTCCACTTCGCCAATTCCACTTCGGCAATCCCACTTCACCAATTCTCCATTTATCCAGTTCGATCAGCCTCTACCCATCTCGAAATCAAGGAGCCAACTTGCACTACCTATTTCTGTCGAGCTGGAAAACCTTCCTCGTCAACTCGCACTAAACCAACTCGCAAACGAGCTACAGACATCCAAACTCCTCCATTCTTTTTTTTCACTTAAAATAGACACTTATGGGGTCCAACATATCCAAAATTTAGATTAAAAGGAGATCTACACAATTTATGGTGAATTTCTAAATTTCACCCTGACTTTACTCTCCAAGTACTATCCGAGCAGGTCTGATTAATTTAGATCTCTCTTGAGCTATAATTATCCAATCTCCTTGAAATTTTTACAATCATCTATTTAACACATAAAGAAACATTTTTCATGTTTACACTTTTGACTCACTCAGCCTCTAACATTCTCAGAATAAACAAACATTCTTAGACTTTCTACAGGAAATAGCGAACTAGATATGTTTTGGTCGAGGAGGCATATCTCATCATAGACACAAAATTTTACAAAACAGTTCTACAGACTTAAAGATAAGATATAAATCTACAACTCTTATGATTCACACTTTTCCAAATTATTCCTTTAATACAATAAAAACTGGCTCACAATATCCTTCCTGAATATAGATTCTGAAATTCTCAAAACATTAATCTATCCACCATCATCTCAACAAACATGCATAAAAAAAATGTAACAAGTATTACATTCTTCCCCCCTTAAATCAATTCATCATCCAATTTTAAATAACTTACCTTAAACTTGAAATAGATAAGGGTACTTATCTTGCATGCTCTGTTCACTTTCCCAAGTACACTCTTCCATAGCTTTATTCCTTCATAGGACCTTGACCATTGATATATCTTTATTTCATAGCCTCTTGATCATTCGGTCCATAATGGCGATTGAAATCTCTTCATACGTAAAGTCTTGTTGAAGGTTCACCGCCGAAACTTGTAGCACGTGAGAAGGATCGGCGACATATTTCCGAAGCATCGATATATGAAATACCGGGTGCACACTATCCATGCTAGGTGGTAAAGCTAACTTATATGAAACCTCTCCAATCTTGCTCAGAATCTCAAAGAGTCCAATAAATCATGAAGATAGCTTGTCTCTCTTGCCAAACCGTAGAACTCCTTTCATTGGTGAGATCTTTAAATAAACACTAGATCTCCAATGGAAAACTGAAGGTCTTTTCTCTTTGGATCAGTATAACTCTTTTAACGACTGAAAGCTATCTTTAATCTCTCTCGAATCAGTGGAATCTTTTCTAACGTATATCTTATCAATTATGGTCCTTCGATATACTTTCCTCAAACCTCATACCAACATAAGGGAGATCTGCATTTTCTACCATACAAAGCTTCATAAGGGGACATTTGGATCGTGGAATGGTAGCTGTTGTTGTAAGAAAATTCTATCAATGGAAAATGAGCATCCCAATTTCCTCCAAAGTCTAGAATTCACATCCTCAGCATGTCTTCTAGAGTTTTGATGGTTCTCTCTGATTTCCCATCTGTTTGTGGATGAAATGTTGTGCTGAAATCAAGTTGTGTACCCAAGCACTCTTGTAATAATCTCAAGATGAACTGAGTACCTCTATCTGAGATTATCGAAACTAGAACTCCATGAAGTTTGACAATCTCATCGATATAAATCTGTGCATACTGAGAAGCCGTATAAGTCATCTTGACTGGCAAGAAGTGAGCTGACTTGGTTAATCTATCAATAATAACCCATATTGAATCATGGCCTCTTAAAGTCCTTGGCAATCCAACCACAAAATCCATAGTCACTTTCTCCCATTTACATTCTGGCAATGACAACTGTTGAAGTAGTCCCAAAGTTTTCTAATGCTCAAACTTGACTTGTTGACAAGTTAGACATTTAGCTACATATTCTGCGACATCTCTTTTCATTCCACTCCATCAATAGGAATCCTTAATGTCATGGCACATCTTCATTGCACCTGGATGCACATTATACTTAGCATGATATGCTTCTTTAAGAATCATATCCCTCAAACCATCAATTGCTGAAATGCATAACCTGCTACCATGTCTCAACATGCCATCATTCACAACAAATCCTGGAGCTTTTTCTGATCCTACATTGCTCTTTAGCTTTACCAACTGAGGATCTTTGTCTTGAGCTTCTCTAATCTGATCAATGAGAAATAGCTTGACTTGAAAATATGCTAAAAGCACTCCTGAATCTGACAAATCCAAACTAATTCCCATATCATGTAATCTCTGCACTTCCCTCACTAATGATCTTCTACTCACTTGGATATGGGCTAAGCTTCCCAAAGACTTCCTGCTTAATGCATTTGCCACTACATTAGCTTTTCCTGGATGGAACAAGATTTCACAGTCATAATCCTTAAGCAATTCAACCCACCTTCTTTGCCTAAGGTTAAGATCTTTTCGATGAAATATATATTTCTAACTCTTATGATCTGTGAAAATCTCACACTTCTCTCCATACATATAATGTCTCCATATCTTTAGGGTGAACACAATTGCAGCCATCTCAAGATCATGTGTTGGATAATTCACCTCATGCTTCCTCAACTGTCTAGAAGCATAGGCTATCACCTTACCATGCTTCATAAGCACACAACTAAGCCCTACTCTTGATGCATCACAATACACTGCATATCCTCTTTCACCAGATGGCAAAGCTAAGATAGGTGTCGTGGTAAGACAAGTCTTTAACTTTTGGAAACTCTTATCACATGCATCTGACCATAGGAATTTAACTTGCTTTTGGGTAAGCTTGCTCAAAAGTGTTGCAATCTTAGAGAAGTCTTGAACAAACCTCCTGTAGTAGCCTACCAAACCTAAGAAACTTCTAACTTCAAAAATATTTGTGGGTCTGGGCCAATCAAGGATTGCATCCACTTTCTTCGGATCAACTTTAAGTCCTTCCTTACTCACCACATGTCCAAGGAAACAAACACTATCAAGCCAAAACTCATACTTGGAGAACTTGGAAAACAATTTATGCTTCCTCAAGGTCTGCAATACAATCCGAAGATGTTCTTCATGCTCTTTCTTGCTCTTAGAATATACAAGGATGTCATCGATGAATACAATGACAAACTTATCCAAAAATGACCTGAACACCCTATTCATCAAGTCCATAAATGTGGCTGGTGCATTAGTCAATCCAAATGGCAACACTAAGAACTCATAGTGTCTATATCTGGTCCGAAAAGCCGTCTTCAATATATCCTCATTTTGAATTCTCAATTGATGATAACCTAACCTTAAGTCTATCTTGGAGAAATGACTTGCACCCTGCAACTGATCAAATAAATCATCTATCCTTGGCAAAGGATACTTATTCCTAATAGTTGCCTTGTTGAGCTATTTGTAATCTATGCATAATCTCATAGAACCATCCTTCTTCTTTACAAAGAGTACAGGTACACCTCATGGTGAACTGCTAGGTCTGATGAATCCTTTGTCAAGCAAATCTTGTAATTGAGACTTTAACTCTCTCAATTCTACTGGTGCCATGTGATATGGAGGAATAGAAATTGGATTTGTGCCAGATAGCAACTCAATACCAAATTCTATCTCTCTACCTGGTGGCAGACCAGGTAAATCTTTAGGAAATACATCTGCAAACTCATTAATAATAAGAATCTGCTCTAAAACTTTTACTTCCTTTTGAGTATCTCGGACATAAGCCAAATATCTGTGGCATCCTTTCTTCATCAATCTCTTCACACTAAGGCTGATATCATATTATATGATGCTTCGCTCCTCTCCCCTTGAAATTCAAACTCCTCCCCTGAAGCTGACTTGAAAACTATCTTCTTCCCATTACAATCTATAGTAGCATAGTGCTTAGACAACCAGTCTATGCCCAAAATCACATCAAATTCCAACACAGGCAATTCAACCAAATCTACACTCAAGTTCTTGCCACCTATGCTAACCATACATGAGGGATAAAAATTTTGAACTTCAATCTCTTCCTCTAAAGGAGTAGAAATAATCAGCACAGTTTCAAGCAACTCACAAGGCACATGTAATTTCTTAGCAAAATATGATGACACAAAGGAATGCGTAGCTCCTGAATCAAACAACACTCTAGCATTCAAAGCTTGGATCGGAAGAATACCTGTAACAACCGTGTTAGATGCCTGGGCCTCATACTGTGCTAGAGCAAAAACTCTGCCTCTGCCTTTGCCCATAGGAATTGACCCCGAAGCCTGAGCCACAAGCTGACCTGATGCTCTGCCAGCCTCTAAAGTCCTGCCCAAAATGCATCGGCCTGCACCTGGCTGTTGACTAACACTCCTCTCCCTATTCATCTGAACTATGGTCTGAAAAGCCTGAGGTCTACCTCCAAAGGATGGTTATGGACAATTCTTGAGTAAATGACCTTGTTGTCCACACCTAAAGCATGCTCCTGATGCATAATGACAAAGGACATTATGAAATTTACCATATGTAGAACACAAAGGTCTAGGAGTCCTGGATGGTGCAAAGCTAGCTGAACCATGACTCATCTAAGAAGTGGGTCCATAGGTAGTCCGACTCTACTGTTGTCTCTCTGTAGGTCCTCTATACCCACTCCTAGAAGCTGACTGATGAGTCACTCCTATACTTTTCATTCCACTTTCTTGTTTAGAATAACTACCTGCTTTAATTTTCTTCTTCTCAGCTCTTTTAGATCTAGGTTCCATCTCTTTATTCTCAATTACGCTAGCCTTATCCACCAGCTTAGAGTAAGAGTCAAACTCAAGAGCAGCTAGGAGTTTAAATAGTGGAGACACTAATCCTCTACGAAACCTCTGAATTCGTGCCACTTCTGTAGGCACCAAAGCTGGAACAAATTTGCTTAACTGACTGAACTTCCTAGTATACTCTGAAACACTCATACCAGGTGTCTGAACCAATCTTTCAAACTCTATAGATTTAGCTTCTCTCATGCTCTCTGGAAGAAATTCATTCAGCACCAATTCCTTGAATCTCTTCCAAGAAAGATCTTCATTTCCCAGAAGCATACCGGAAATACTTCTCTTGAATCAATCCTTAGCCTCAGCTTTCATCAAATAGCCCACAAACTCTATAGCTCTTCTATCAAAAATCCGCAGAATCTGTACTTTCTCTTCGATTTCTTCTAGGAAATCTGTAGGATCCACCACACCTCTATACTCTGAGGGCTTAAGCTTAAGAAATCTCTCGAATGATACTTCTTCCACTTGACATACAGCGGGTGGTGGAACTGCTGGAGGAACAGGAATCTCTGGAGCCTGTACTGGAGGTACCTGTTGTTGTCTTTGCTGAGTAATGAACTCAGCTATCATTGTATAGTTTATTTTTAGTTGTTCTAATTGTTGAGCCATATTAGCCATATCTACTGGTGGCACAGGAGGAACCTCATCTCCTCCACTTTCACCCACAGAACTTTCTTCAGAAGGCAAGTCTCGTCTAGGACGACCTCGACTTCATCCTCTACCACATCATGAAGGCATCTCAATACTGATAAGAATAACAAACAAGATCATACTCACTACGCACACTTAATGCTGATATCTACCAAAGGAAGACACAATATGAACGAGACAAGAATCCTATGCTCTGTAGTTATCTTAATTAACACTTATACTAGGGCTCATACACATCTATCTATCTTCTATATTAAGGATTATAAACCTATAGCTCTAATACCACCTCTGTCACACCCTAACTCCAGTGTTGTGATGGTCCTAGGGCAAGGATAGGCTTAAGGCCACCATAAATCCGTAGAATACTCATATCCTAGATCTCATACACAATACATATCCACATCATGTATGGTTATCATTATAATATTCATTTCTATGATTCATGCAGTCACCATTCATACATTTACATTCATCATCATATGATTTTCTCTTATTCCTTACCGATTAAAAGATACATCCCACATCAATAAGGAACAAGGGCAGCCCAATTGTAACAATTCAGACATCAAAATAATATCATCCTCAACATCTAACTATGGAGCTCTAGAATATACTCCTTATAAATACAATACCATTATACAAACTAATGAATATATATCTCAAAAAAATTACATAAAGTCTTCTTAGAGGAATGAATCAAAAAGCTCTGTCTTCTATATTAGCTACCTCTCGAGCTACACTATCACCTGAAATCCACAAAAGAGGAGTGAGCCTTCAACTCAGTAAGATATAAACATGCAAGGTAAAGGTCAAGCCAAAGGAACATGGATATGGAAATATCAAAAGGTTATGCTTACAAGAACATAAGTGCTCACAATCGAATAGCACTGTCAAATCATATGATAGAACTGCAGAGTGCATCAGTAACCTTGATACCTTATCACAATACAGCGCATCAGTAGCCTTGCCACCTTATCGCAAAACATATGCTTGGCCAGACATATGCCTAGAGCTTATGGTCCCCTCTAGGTGGAACACTGATAAAAACCCTATCAGCTATATTTCCAAAGTGCACAATGGACCAATCAATTTACTCTCATTGGGAAGAGCATTCTATACATATACATATCATGGGTCATATAGCTTGAATTTCACAAGAATCAGATTGGACATAAGAACATCAACATATAAACATGAATTCATTCAAGTTAACAAATAGGTTTCATATGAGCTTGGTCCGAGGAAGAATGACCAAGTCATTTACAACATATAAAGTGATTACATGGAATAAATTATCATTTGTTTGAGAACATCATGGGAATTTTATTTAATAGGTGCATAATACAATATTTCGAAATATGAGAATCATATAAATGAATATTAGGAAAGATTGAACATTCAATTTCAAGGAAACAATATGCATATGCAATATTTATACTTACCTTAAAGCAATTTATCCTTACATTTCCCTCAATTACTTGTACATTCAATAATCTCCTTTATTTCCTTGAGTTCTCTTCTCCTATGACAATTTTCCAAATACTCACAATTAGGGTTTTCTCAATTAATAATACATTATATGGTTCCTTATAATTTTAACCATCTTGTAATCTCTATTATTGTTTCCTAACATCAATTTAATTCATCTCTTAAAGAAAATCTGACAATTAAGAATATACTTACTTTTCACATCACTATTCATCAAAATTCATAAATTCTGATATCTTCCATATTAATCAAAATTAATAGTCTTAAATGTTCATAATAGGTTCTATATACTCATAAATAACTATTCTAACTACCAAAAATCTTAATCTAAAAAGAAAATGAAGTTTGGAGAAAATCACCTTATTTCTCCAAAACTGAGTTCTTCAAGGATCTGACTTGAAAATGATGATTGAAGCCTTTGAATGCGATAATTTAGTGATTTAATGCATTAATTCTTAGTATTAATGCATTAGAAAACAAATGTAACATAATGGAGAGAGATAGGAGAAGAAATGAAGAAGAAAGAAGGAAAAGAAGAGAAGTTATCGTAAAAAAAATTACTACTGCTTCTCTTTTTAAATAGGCTACTGCCTCACTAATTCCCACTTCGCCAATCCCACTTCGCCAATCTCACTTCGCCAAATTCCACTTCGGAAATCCCACGTCGCTAATTCTCCACTTCGCCATCCCACTTTGGCAATCCCACTTCGCCAATTCTCTACTTGGCCAATTCCACTTTGGCAATCCCACTTCGCCAATTCTCCACTTCGCCAATTCCACTTCGACAATCCCACTTTGCCAATTCTCCACTTCGCCAATTCCACTTCGGCAATCCCACTTTGCCAATTCTCCACTTCACCAATTCCAGTTCGGCAATCTCGCTTCGCCAATTCTCCACTTATCCAACTCGATCATCCTCTACCCATCTCGAAATCAAGGAGCCAGCTCGCACTACCTATTTCTGCCGAGCTGAAAAACCTTCCTCGTCAACTCGCACTAAACCAACTCGCAAATGATCTACAGACATCCAAACTCCTCCATTCTTTTTTTTTCACTTAAAATAGACACTAGGAGTCCAACATATCCAAAATTCATATCAAAAGGAGATCTACACAATTTATGGTGAATTTCTAAATTTCACCCTGACTTTACTCTCCAAATACTATCCGACCAGGACTGATTAATTTAGATCTCTCTTGAGCTATAATTATCCAATATCCTTGAAATTTTTTCAGCCATCTATATAACACATAAAGAAACATTTTTCATGTTTACACTTTTGACTTACTCAGCCTCTAACATTTTTTACTCACTCAGCCTATAACATTCTCAGAATAAACAAACATTCTCAAACTTTCTGCAGGAAATAGCGAACTAGACAGGTTCTAGTGGAGGAGGCATATCTCCTCACACACACATAAAATTTTACAAAACAGTTCTACAGACTTAAAGATAAGATATAAATCTACAACTTTTATGATTTATACTTTTTCAAATTATTCCTTTAAGATCATAAAATCTGACTCATAATATCTTTCCTGAATACAGATTCTGAAATTCTCAAAACATTAATCTATCCACCATCATCTCAACAAACATGCATAAAAAAAATGTAACAGGTATTACAGAGCTAATTGGTATTCTACTGGACTTTGCTCTATCCATTCCAAATCTTTTAAAAAGTTCCTTTGTGTACTTTGATTGGTTAATGAAGATGCATTCCTCACATTGTTTGATTTGTAATCCATTGAAGTACTTCAATTCTCCCATCATACTCATCCCAAATTCACTTTGCATATATGAAGAGAATTCCTTGCACAAAACTTTATTAGTAGCACCAAGTATTATATCATCAACATAAATTTTCACAATCAACATGTTATGTTTATCATTTTTTATAAAAGGTGTTGTATCAACTTTACCTTTCAAAAAACCGTTGTTAATAAAAAGGGTGATAAGTCTATCATACCAAGCCTTAGGAGCTTGGTTAAAACCATAAAAAGCTTTTTGAAATTTAAAAACATGATTTAGAAAATCAAATTGTTCAAAACTCGGAGGTTGTTCAACATAAACTTCCTCCTTAATGAAACCATTTAAAAAGGCACTTATAAGATCCATTTGATATAACTTAAAGTTCATATGACATGAAATTGCAAGTAGCATCCTAATTGCCTAAATTTTAGCTACAAGTATAAAAGTTTCATCATAATATATTCTTTCCTCTTGATTATATCCTTTTTCCATCAATCTAGCCTTGTTCCTAGTGATCACACTAACCTTATCTAGTTTATTTCTATACACCCATTTGGTACCTTTGATAGGATGGTTTTGTAGTCTTGGAACTAAGGTCCAAACCTTATTTCTCTCAAATTGGTTGCCACACCTTTTGAGGTTTTACCAATTATGATATCTTTTGGGTGGTCCTTTTTGAATTTTTAATCCTTTGGAAGTTCAACATCAATAGGTAGAGTTTCTATTACCTGGGAAGATTTTCCTAGGTCATCAAGTTTCTTTGAGGCTAAATCAACAAGAGGCTCTAAGTCAATAAATGAATCATGCTCATGATCAAAAATATCATCATCATTAATGTGATCAAATTTATGCAAATCAAAAGGACTTGTTTCATCCAATGTAACATGCATGGACTCTTCAACAACTAACATACTTTTATTGAAGACTTTATAAGCTTTAATAGAAGTTGAATAGCCCAAGAAAATACCTATATTTGTTTTGGAGTCAAATTTTTCAAGATTATCCTTGGTGTTTAATATGAAGCATTTGCATCCAAATATTCTAAGATATGAAATTCTTGGTTTTCTTCCATTCCATAGCTCATAAGGAGTTTTGTTTAAAATTGCTCTTATGAAAAGTCTATTTGAAATGTAACATACACTATTGACTGCTTCACCCCAAAAGTACTTAAGAAGAGAGTACTCATTGAGCATAGCTCTAGCCATATCAATAAGAGTTCTATTTTTCCTTTCTACAACTCCATTTTATTGGGGAGAACTAGGAGTAGAAAAGTTATGAAAAATTCTTATTTCTTTGTGGATTTCAAACAAACCTACAAATGATGAAGTTCATCCTTTTTAGGTACTGTAATATCTGCCATTTTTGAAGTGTCATTATCAATTTTATTTTGTTTGGAGAATTTTAAAATTTTAATGAGAAGTTTGGAAATCTCAGAAATTTTGCTTTGATTGCAGCTGAATTCAGTATTGGCCATTACTTGCTCTTAAAGACATATTTGGGTAAAGTGTAAAACATGAAAGTT
>CANXYC011093978.1:0-15268 GCA_948193065.1 Aleurites moluccanus | reverse complement strand
CCCTTCTTTGCTTACAATATGCCCCAGAAAGCCCACATTCTCAAGCCAGAATTCACACTTAGAAAGCTTGGCAAATAGCTGATGCTCCCTCAAAATCTGCAACACAACTCTAAGGTGTTCTTCATGCTCTTCTTTACTCTTAGAATATACAAGAATGTCATCAATAAACACAATGACAAACTTGTCTAAAAATGGCCTGAACACCTTATTCATCAAGTCCATAAATGCAGCCGGTGCATTAGTCAATCCAAATGGCAACACTAAAAACTCATAATGTCCATATCTGGTCCGGAATGCTGTCTTCGATACATCCTCATTCCGAATTCTCAACTGATGGTATCCCGACCTCAAGTCTATCTTAGAGAAATGACTTGCACCTTGTAGCTGATCAAATAAATCATCAATCCTTGGCAAACGATACTTGTTCTTGATAGTCACCTTGTTGAGCTAGCTGTAGTCGATACATAATCTCATAGAGCCGTCTTTCTTCTTTACAAAAAGTACAGGTGCTCCCTATGGTGAACTACTGGGTCTAATGAATCCTTTGTCAAGTAAATCTTGCAATTGAGTCTTCAACTCTTTCAACTCAACTGGTGCCATACGGTAGGGAGGAATAGAAATCAAACTTGTGCCAGGTAGCAACTCTATACCGAACTCTATCTCTCCATCTGGTGGTAAACCAGGTAATTCGTCAGAAAATACATCCGGGAACTCATTGACTATAGGAATCTGCTCCATACTCTTCACTTCTTTACTAGTGTCCCGAACATATGCCAAATATCCTTGGCAGCCCTTCCTTAATAATCTTTTTGCCCCAATGGCAGATATCATATTATACGGTGCTTCACTCCGCTCCCCTTGGAACTCAAATTCCTCACCCAAAGGTGGCTTAAAGATAAGCTTTTTCCCATTATAATCTATAATGGCATAGTGCTTGGACAACCAATCCATGCCCAAAATTACATCAAACTCCAACATTGGCAATTCAATCAAATCTGCATCCAAGCTCTTGCCACCTATGTTAACCACACAGGATGGATAGGAGTTTTGAACCTCAATCTCCTCCTCTAAAGAAGTAGACACAACCAACACATTCTTAAGCAAAACACAAGGTACATACAATTTCTTAGCAAAGCAGGATGATACAAATGAATGCGTAGCTCCCAAATCAAATAAAACTCTAGCATTCAAAGCTTGAATCGGAAGGATACCTGTAACCACAGTGTTGGATGCTTGGGCTTCATGCCGTGCCAAGGCAAAAACTCTCCCTCTGCCTCTACCCATAAAAGCTGATCTGGAGGCCTAAGACTCATACTTACTTGATCCTCTGCCAACCTCAATAGCTCTGCCCAAGTTACCTCTACCTCCTCATGGCTGCTGACCAAAGCTCCTCTCTCTGTTCATCTGAACTGTAGCCTGAGAAGCCTGATGTCTAACTCCAAAAGAAGGCTGTGGACAATACTTAAGAAGATGACCATGTTGTCCACATCCATAGCATGTGCCTGACCCATAGAAACAAGGTATTTTATGAAGCTTACCACATATAGGTCAAGAAGGATTAGTCCTAGGTGGTGCTGAACTGGCTGCATTGTGGCTGACTTGAGGGACAAATATGGAGGGATTTGGTCTCTGCTGGAATCTTCCTGATGGTCCTCTATATCCCCCTCGAGCAACTGATTGAGGTACAACATTCATACTCTTCACCCCACTGTCTTGCCTAGAAGAGCTTCCAACTTTAGCTTTCTTCTTCTCTTCTCTCTCGGATCTGGCCTCCATTTCTCTGTTCTCAATCACTCTTGCCTTATCCACTAACTTGGAAAATGAATCAAATTCAATAGTAGCCAAAACTTTAAATAATGGAGCCACCAATCCCCTACTGAACCGTTGAATCTGTGTCGCTTCTGTAGTCACGAGAGCTGGAGCAAACTTACTTAGTTGGCTGAATTTCTTCGCATACTCTGATACAGTTATACCCGGAGTCTGAACCAACCTCTCAAACTCCATAGATTTAGCATCCTTTACACTCTCTGGAAGAAATTCATCAAGGACCATTCCTCTTAATCTCTCCCACGACAATTCTTTATTAACTCGAAGCATACCAGAAAGGCTTCTCTTGAACCAATCTTTCGCTTCAGCCTTCATTAGATAACCCGCAAATTCAACTGCCCTCCTATAAGGAATCCTCAAAATCTGGATTTTCTCTTCTATCTCTTCCATAAAATCTGTAGGATCTACCTCACCTCGATACTCTGAAGGCTTGAGCTTCGTAAATTTCTCAAAAGATACCTCCTCAACCTGATGTATCACTGCGGGCGGGGGTGGAGGAACTGGAATATCTGGAACTACTTGAACAGGAGGAGCCTGTTGCTGCCTCTGCTAAGTAATAAACTCAGCTAATACCTCATAATTCCACTGCAGCTGATCTAACTGCTGCGCCATATGAGCCACATCAACTGGTGGCACAGGAGGAACCTCATCTCCTCTGTTCCCTCCTATTGAACCCTCCTCAGAAGGAAATTCCCTCCTAGGATGGCCTCGACCTCGTCCTCTGCCTCGACATGGAGGCATCTTGATACTGATAAGAAGAACAAACACATCAGACTCACTACGCACACTTAACGTAGATATATCACATCAAAGGAAGACACAATTGGACGAGACATGATCCTATGCTCCGTAGTTATCTTAATCAACACTTATACTAATGCTCATGTATCTCTATCTATCTTCTATGTTAAGAATTGTAAACCTAGAGCTCTGATACCACCTCTGTCACACACCAACTCTAGTGGTGCGATGATCCTAGGGCAAGGGTAGGCTTAAGGCCACCATAAATCCGTAGAACTCACAAATCATGAATCTCATAAACCATTATATTAACTAACACTTCAGACATTATCATACAATAATCATATCCATACATATAACTAACTATTAGTCATATCTTTTCTATTATCATTTCATATCTTTCTCTTATTCCTTAATGATCAAAAGAGGCATCTCACATCACTGAGGAATAAGAGTACCCAAAAGATAGCAATCATACATCAAAATATACTAGTATCCTCAAAGGACTAACTACGAAGCTCTAAAGTATACTCCCATTACATTTTGTGTTGTAATACCATTTAATAAATATACATAATCATATGTCAAAAGAATTACAATTGAAGCTTCTTGGGATAAACAAGTCAAGAAGCCCGATCCTCTCTATTAGCTCCTTCACGAGCTATGCTATCACCTGAAATCCACAGAAGAGGAGTGAGCCTTCAACTCAGTAAAATATGAACATTATAAATCAATAGTCTGAATATCGAATCATGGTCATGTACAATAATTTATACATATAGGCATGAAAGAATAATAAGCTTTTCTTGAAAGAAACATGGTACTCATAGTAATTTGGCTATAGCAAATCATATCATGAATCAAATCATGGTTCATATTTAGAACATGGAATGCCCACAAAGAATGGCATTATCAAATCTCATCTGATAGAACTAATCTCATATCATAACATACGTATCGGTAGCCTTGCTACCTTAATGTGCACACATGCTTGGCTAGGCATGCGCCTAGAGCTCATAGCCCCCTCTAGGTGGAACACTGATAAAAACCCTATCAGCTGGGCTCCCAAAATGCACAATAGACCAATGAATTTACTCTCATTAGGAAGAGCGTTCTATTCATGGTTCATGAGTTTCAATCTCATAGGAAGCATATTGGTCACAAGACCATCATCATATAACATCATTCAAATCATGTTTAATAAATAATAAGCATATGATCTTGATCCAAGAAAATTGGTCAAATCATTTATATTATATACATACAAATATATGCATATGGATGAACAAATCGAAGAATGCTAGGTACTTTATTTCAAGAGACAAGAAACAAATAAATGTTCATACTTACCTTACTATAATTTCTCTTGAAATTTCCTTTAGCAAATTTCAACTCTTACCCTTCAATTAGTTTAATTTCCTCCTCCTAAGAAATTTCCCCAAAAGTACAAAATTAGGGTTTTCTCTAATCAATAAGATTTATCATGATGTCCTAACAACTAAATTATCTTAGAGTCTCTATTCTTAATTCCCAACAACAATTTTATTTATCTTTTTAAGAAAATCTGTATTTAATTTTCGGAGTTACTGTTCATGCTACTATTCATGATAGCCTCAACATTCTGATTTCTCCCACATTAATTACCATTAATGACTTCAAATTACTTGCAATAAATTCTATATACCCAATATTAATTATCCTAACTCATAGACTTAAATAAATCTAAAGAAATTAGCTCGGAAGAAAATTTATCTTATTTTCCTCAACACTGAAATTCCTGGAAAAATCTACTTGAATCTGATAATTTATGCTATCAAATATGCTAATTTAGAGTTCTATTATATTAATTTAAGTATTAATGCCTTAGACAAGAAATGGAAATAATCTGAGAAAAGATTGAAGAAGATCGAAGGAAGAAGAAGGAAAATTGCGCAGGAAAAACACTACTGGACGCTAGGTTAAATAGGCCACTGCCCAAAAATCTCGCTCGCCAGCCCGTCTCGCAAATCCTACCTCGGCAAAGCCACCTCGCCTAAGCCAGCTCTCCATTCCCACTTCGCATACCCAACTCGCACTTTCCAGCTCGCCAAGCTTGATCCGGCAATGCCACTTCGCTATCCCAGCTCGAATATGTCACCTAGCATGTGCTGCCTCGCCAGACTCTCCTCGCGAACTCTTCCTCACATATGCCACCTCGGCAATGCTTCTTCACCTCTTTGCCTCTTCGCGAACTGCCACTTCGCACACTCCCTCTTCTCATAATGCCTCTTCACATAATGCCACCTCGCCTTTCCTCTTCGCCTAACTCTCTTCGCCAAACCTCTTTGCCAAACTCTCTTCGCCAAACCTCTTCGCCAAACTCTCTTCGCCAAACCTCTTCGCACATGCTACCTCGCATATGTCTCCTCGCCAATTTCTACCTCAATAATCTCACTTCGCCATTTTGCCACTTCGCATTGCAGGCTAGCAAAATGCCACTTCGCACTTTGCCGGCTCACCACACCAAAACTTCTCTAAGTTAAACCTTTTCAGAACATCTCATACTTAACCAGCTCGCAAATGAGCTACAAATATCCAAACTTACTAATTCTTTCTGACGCTTAAAATCAACATGCAGGGGCATAACATATTCAAATTTCAAATCAAAAGAATCAACACACAGGCTATAGGGACTCTCCAAATGTTACCCAAACTTTTGCCCCAAAACCTAACTGAACAACCCTGAGAAAAATCACTCATTACTGAGACATGCTTATCCAAACATTCTGAAATTTTACATACATCATTACAACACACAAAGAAACATTTTTCATGTTCACACCTTTACCTAATTCTATCTCAGTCATTCCCAGTAAATTCAAACAGATACTAACTTCCTGCAAAAACACTCAACCAGACTAGCTTTGCTCAAATAAACATAAATCATCACTCACACAGAATTTTGCCAAACTATTTTACATAATTATAGTTAAGACATGAACTCACAACTTTCATGTTTTACACTTTATCAAATTATATCTTTAAGATTCATCACAAAATCCTGCAACTGCATTAAATCAAAAATTCTGGAATTCTCAAACATTCACATTTGACATTAATTAATTCTCCAAACATACAAAATTAATAAAACACTACAAAATGGTAGATATTACATACAGATTTTTGGTGACCTTAAGTCTACCCGTACCCTAGGACCATCGCGGCCCAAAAGTGGGTCATGACAGAGGTGGTAACAAAGCTAAAGGTTTAAAATATGTGTCATAAGTATCAATAAGTTAATAAGTGCACCATGGAGCATAAGATTCTGTCTCGTTATTTGAAGTTATTTGTAATATAGCTATCAGCGTTATCCATTATGATTTTCATCCTCTAGTTATATATATGTGTGTATAAATTTACTGTGTAAGATAGAAAAAAAAATGCTTAATGAAAATTTATAAAAGTGATAGTAAATTGAAAATGAATGAGAATTGAACGCTATAAGGCCTTGTCCGAGCACTGTGTCCGAGTCCGTTTTAAATGGGATCGTAATGCTCATTTGGGATAATTTTTCAAGGAGGAGACGACCTTAGCGCCTTTTATTTGAAAATGATTTTGACTTTGGAAGTCACCACCTTAAGTTATTTTTGTTGGAAAAATATAAGGTAAAAACCCATTTTGACTCTAATTATCCCAAAGGAAAAAAGTGCACTAGTCTTTGAAACCAAAAAGGATTCGGGGACCAGGTTTTCGGTTGAACTTGGCTCTTAATTTTAACCTTGATTTAAAATGATTTTCATGAACAATTAAAGAATGACATATAAGATGCATGAGCAAGTAAATAAATGGATGAACAATTGAAATATGAGCAATTAAGTAAAACAATCAAAGAAAACGATAAAAGTAAATTATTACACCTCAAAAATCTCAAAACAAGGGATATCAACTCTATTCCTTATGGGTTCTAGGTTGATCACACATCCCCCAAAGAATACATTCAACAAATAAAATTAAGCAAATAATCAAAGAAAAAGAGATGATTTTTTGTCTTTTTTGGATTTGAAGCTTTTATATAGCTTACCTGCGTATCCCGTTGAATGGGAATCAACACCCATGCAGTTCTTCCTTCTCACGAAGGAGGGTTGATTTTATGCCCAATTTATCATGTTTTGGTTTTTTATTTCGATGCTTAATCAAAGTAAAGAAGATGAGTTAGGAGATGATACCTTTGCCCTAGCTTTTAGGGCTGTTGGCAGACGGAGTGCTCTTCCGGATTGGAGTTCCACCTTAGATCAGATGAAGTAGAGGAAATGGATCAAAATGCCTTCTTAGCTCTTTAAGAAAATAAGCCGACAAAGTAACTTTGCCTAGAAAAAATGACTTTGAGGCTCCACACGCCTCAAATTGCGTCCTTCTTTAGCTCAAGGAGAACTAAAGAAAATGGGCTCTGCACGCCCTGAATAGCAATTCTTTAAACTCAAAGAGAGCTAAAGAAAGAAGAAAAATAAGTATTGGAGGAAGAAGAGAGTGAAATCAAATAGTGAAAACTCAAACTAGATGATTTTGTGTGTTGTTGTGTCATTATGTGTCTTGGAAGGTGGGAGAAGGCTTTCTATTTATAATAGAAGCTTGGGGGGTCAAATCCCATCATTTTCCAATGTGGGATTTTGAAAAAACAGTTTTGGAATGGAGCTTCCACCGGCAAGAGGAGTCGGTGCCGCCAGAGGGGGGTGGCACTGCCGTCGGGGGGTCTTAATGGCACAGGGGTTGAAGAAAGGCGATAGCAGTGGAAAAGAGCCATGCTGCCGCCTTTGGGCATGGCAGTTGCCACCCAAAGGGGGTGGTGGTGGTCCGACTTCATCCTGAGGCCATTCTAAGCTTGTTCGAGCATGGGTTTGGTTCCGGTGAGTGCCGTTCGGATTGGCACGAGTCCGAGGGGTGTAAAAAATGAGTGTTCATAACTGCCCCCATCACGGCTGTCCATTTTGAATGACAGATGTGATGTAGGTGAACTGGGTTGTTCCTGTCTATTTGGAACAAAAGAATGTATTCTTATTGCATCTTGGAGGTACTAGAGGTATATGAGTGAAATCTGTCAAGCTCTGGACGATTTTTCATTTTTCTGGTATTTTTCTGCTTCTGTCATTTTTTGAATTACAGAAGCTTCCCATGCCTGATTTGGGAAAATAATAGCTCTATGGATAGAGGAAAATCACATGAACTCAACAAAATTGATAATACCTGATTCTGACTTGAATTGCTCCAGAAATATAAGTTTCCTTATTTTTTGCCAAGTTGGGGACATGATGGTCATTTCTGAGATTCCCAAAATCTGAGTCTCTCCCATTCCCTTCACATCTATTTTCACATTCCTCTTTCTCTTTAGATTTTCTCTCTAAAGTTCTTCTCTTTCTCTCAATGGCTTCAACTTCAACCGGGGACACCATAGCTACGAGGCCCCGTGGGATAATCCTAACCCGAAAAACCTGCTACAGGAACCAGAACAACATATTTCATGGAATGGACGAATAGAGGTATTTATTTATTTATTTATTTATTTTTAGAACACCATGCTTAGGAATAGAGGGGCTAGGTAAAATTTAACCTATCTCGCTGATGCTCTATTTGACGAAACTCCGGTAAAACCTCTGTTAGAGCCTACTGGTTTTGTATCCTTCCTAAAGGTCAAAACCAATCTCGAGAGCAATATGGCCTTGATCAAGGCACCGGATGAGTGATGGTGGGACACCACCAATACCTTTCATTTTCCATATGGGGAGCTAATGGTTACCCCATTGGATCTGTCGATGCTGACTGGCTTACACTTTGGAACTCATCACTTGGATCTTTGCTCTAACTGGAGGGTTACCTTTACTCCTGAGGATATGGTTTGGTTTATAGGTCAAGATCCCCTTCGGGATCGCATATCAGTGCCTCGCACTTGGCTTCAAGATCGATTGAAAGAGATGGAGCCGTTTACTAACATGTTATTTGATACCGAGATTGTTGCTAAACTGATGATGCTGATTCTAGCTGGATGTACATTTGGTCATACCCATCGTGATACTGTCAACTTGAACATTCTGCCCAGCTTGATAGATATAATTGCATTGGGTGAATATGATTGGGCTGGCGCTATTCTGAGCACCATGTACCGGGAGATATGCGATCTATCCCGGGGAGCTTTTAATTCTTATGGAGGGACTTATTTCATTTGGAAGGTATGCTTTCTACATCTTTTGTTTTAACTTGAACTGATGGTACTCTCTACACCTTTGGATTTAACTTGAATTGGGATGTACCCTCTATACCTATTGGTTTGAACTGGGAGGTACTCTCTGTACCCTTTCTGAACTTTACTTAGTCTTTCTGACTTTTCTGTTTAACATGCTTGAACCAGGTATGGGCCTATGAGTATTTTCAGACACTTGCCTCCGCTCTTAGCAGCCCTAGACTAGATGTTTTTCCAGTCGGCGTCTGATGGAATAGGGAATATTGGTCCAACCCCAGTGTATGTGAATTCGGGACTATTAGGGCATTCTTTGGCAGCCTTGATACCTTTTAGGTATTTTACTTACTTTATATCACCTATATTTCATGGATTTTCTTACAACAAATGTTTATGCAGGTTGTGATGAAACCCTATATTGATCGGATGCCGTTGATGCCAGTAGAACTTGACCCAAGTGTTGTACTGGCTTGTTCCTGATTGTTGCTCCGCTCACCATATTACAAGTTATACTACCTGGGAGAAAGAGTCCGAGTCCAGACTATTGGTAGGTAGGTAGTTCGGATACACCCACCAGTTGACGTGAGATGGAACATGGACATTTATGCTCCTGATGAGGCGTACACTGGGCTTCCCATTCATCTATACGTGACACCCAGGGATAACTATGTGATATTCTGTCGTACCCATTTGATGGGTCCTGTCGGTGATCCATGCAGACAACTGGATTGTGCATCTGACATTGCTGGTCCTTCTTCTGCCAGACCAGGTCGAGTTCATAGTGTGGGTGCATCAAAAGACCCTTCTTCAGCTGACCCCAACAATACTCCTAAGACACGAAACGATCCTTGTCGAGTCGCCTTGGGCCCCAGCTACTTGTTCCCTGAAGATATCTTTTATATCAATGCTTATGGCGAAATGCAAACTTTCCATCTTCTGGATGCAGTCCATCCTTATACACCAGAATTCCCTGATAACCCTGAGGTATGTTGATACTCTTATGCTTTCGAAAATGATCCTTTAGCTCGTGATACCTCATAGCTTTGCTTTCGGAAATGATCCTTTAGCTAAGCATCTGATATCTTACTCTCTTTTTTTCATACAGCTTACCATTGAATAGGCTCGTCACAACTATCATGTAGGGCATAGAATGGAGTTAGATTTGACAAGTATGCTGACTCGGCTTGATTTCAGGACTGATCTGCCTCATCCACCGGAGGACCCCCGCCGGCGTCGTCGAAGAGACTGAGCTTCTTTTCTAGTTTTTGTAACACCTTAGTGTAATACCCTAAAAATACGCATAACAAGTTTTTATGAAATAAGTTCTCAGTATGTGGATTAAAATTATCGAAATGGCTAAGGATAATTTTAAAAACTCAATTATAGTGAAAACGAGAAAATTTTTCAGAATTCATCGGTACCGATATCGCTGCCGTAAAATAGTAGTAAGGTTGACGGATGAATTTCTGAATTTCGATTGAGGACATATTATAATATATATTCAGGTATGAATACAGCAAAAAGAAATATGAGAAAATATTTAAGAACACTGATAAAGTTAAGCAACAACAAAATCGTAAATAAAAGGAATTTTCGGTGAATAGTGGAAATTCGATAGTCTGGGTTTCAGAACGGCTCTGAAACAATTTTTATTAAATAGTATTAATAAAAATAAGATGTTTGAATATTCACTTTGAATTTCAATTCCCGACAGAATTATCGGAATAAATTACCGAGTGAAAAAAGACCAAAAGTAAATTTTGAAAAGTTGGAGGACCAAAAGGGTAATTTACCAAATTTTGTCTTACCATAAAAGCAAGACATAGCCAAAATTTTCTGAATTTTTGTTTCTTCATCCGTAGCTCCATTTCTTCACTTTCATTGGATTTCTTTCATTGATGTGTAAAGAAAAGTTGTTACAAACCTAAAACTAAATCCATACAAACATTAATCCATCAAAATCAACCATAGAAATTCAAGAAAATCTATCAAAGAGGATTTTGGCCATTTGAGGTAAATTGTGTACAATATTTTTTTGTTGGTTTTTAAACCTAAAACTAAATCCATACAAATATTAATCCATCAAAATCAACCATAGAAATTCAAGAAAAATCAAGAAATCTATCAAAGAGGATTTTGGCTATTTGAGGTAAATTGTGTACAATATTTGTTTGTTGGTTTTTATGGTTTAATTAGGTTAATTTGATGATAATAGGATTGGGTAAATGGTTTAATTGCATCAATTGATGCATTAAATAATTTTTTCTAATTTTCAAACCCTAATTCAAAGCTGTATGAAATGATTTTGAGCATATGAGTTGGCAATGGAATAAGTCAATTGGGTATTAATTGGTGCTTAATTGATGTTCGTACTGTTGTAAAAAATTTGAACGGAGAAAATTGCCGATTTTGTCCTATATCGAGGAATTGAGTATTTGGGTAGAAAATCAAGTTTGCTTGGTGATTTGGAGTAATAGGTGAGTCTTTTATGCATCAAATTATTTGCCTAAATTGCTAGAATGAAATTTAGAATCCATATGCAAAATGGCCGTTGTGGCCAAACCCTAATTGTGCAAAATGCCTAAGTTTTTATTCATGCTTTTGGCTTGTTTTTCCTTATCTATTTAATTCAATTGTTGAAGATTATTGAGTTGTTCTTGTTGCCTAGAGAATTGCTTCCATGTGTATGTTTATTGATAATTGGGATAATATCAATATTGCGCTAAAACCATGCTGAAAAATTCGTAGGCCAACCATTTGAATGTCATCATCGACAGTGACAATGGCATGCCAATTGCGTCAACTTTTTGGTCGCAAATGACCAAAATATGTTTATTTTCATTTTTGGTCGTTAGGCCTTTGGTCATCGTTTAATCGATAATTATTGATATTTTATTGACTTTATGCTCATCCAATTGATTTTTAATGAGTTATTGATATTGTCGATGCCATTATTTTGAAATGGTATCTATTGATGTGTTTATCTCTTCTATTGATTTCAAGGTGATTTGACAGAGCTGCCATTCCAATAGGGTAGTGAGTTCATGTTGTCGGCTTTGTGCACATTGTATTGATTGATACCCTGTACTAGGAAGGGATGTCCTAGTCATAAGACCCGTACAGTCTTATGTTATATATATATTTACATGTGATTTGTGCTTGGCATATTTCTATGCGTTTCATGGCTCTATATCTGTAAATTTCCATCTTATCCATGTGATTTGTACTTCATTATTACAATTGTTTACTTACAGTCATATTCTATACTTGATTATGTATTACAGATATTCTGGGCAGTCTGATTCATTTATGTCATCTGCTTATTGCTTATTGATGTTCCATCATCTATTATTTGTCGATGCATATTAGATTCACTGAGTATCATATATACTCAACCTCTCACTGTTTACCTTCTCAGATGCAGAGTAGGAGGCAGATATCCCAACTCTTTTGGCTTACTGTGGATTCTGCAGATCTTGTGTCAGTGTAATATTATGAACACTATATTATTTTGTATGTTCATATCCTAGCTGCTCCATGGGTTTTGTATGGTATAGTTAGAGTATGAACATGTATATATGGGAATATTGGAGATTATTAATGATATGATTATGGTATTTACATAGAGTTGCAGAATGAATAATATTTATGTGTGTGAATGGTTATATATATTCTGTTATGTGATTGATGATAAGTAAGATATATTTCCGCTGCAATATTGTTATAGGATTGATGTGTTTGATGATTTTTCGGGTGCCGGTAGCCTCGGCATCTCCCGCACCCTAGGACCATCTCCATCTGGAAACGGGTCATGACAGAGGTGGTGTCAAAGCCAGATTGCTGATATCAGAGCACTAGGCTTACAGATATCAGAGCTCTGTGTTTACAGTTATCAGAACATAGGTTAGAGAGGAATAGTAACTAAGTATAGTATGGGTAGAGTTAAGGCAACCATGGAGCATAGGAATTTTTGTATCATCTGTTATTGCATTCGTCAAGTATGTATAAGTATTTTGCACTTTTGTAATATACTGAGTATGTGTTCTATTTTTTGACAATTTACAGAGATGTCTAATGACAGAGACGGAGGTACCAGAGAGGCAGAAGTAGCCTCTAATGAGTCTCTAGTCAGGGAGATTTTTGTTTCTAAGGGACCATCTAGATCTCGACGGACTACAGGGGATACAGAGAGGACTAATGATCCCTGGAGATATGAGATGATGAGGGGGATGATGGATCTATGTAGGGAGCTATCAGAGTTAAGGCGAGAACGACAGAATGTACCGCCACCTCCAGTACCAGCAGCAGTTCCACCCCTTATTGCACCTGCAGCAGTACCAGTCGCTCCAGCTCCTGTACAGCCAGTAATGGTTCCTGAGGAGCTAGTTATGCAGGGAGCCCGCCGAGTTATTGATGAGGGCGGAGTCTCCATATTTAGCTTTCTTAAGCTTAGTCTGCTAGAGTTCAGAGGAGACAGAGGTAATGATCCAGTAGATTTTCTGGAGGAGGTTGAGAAGGTAGTTAGGAGACTACCTTGTTCCGATATCCGAGCAGTTGAGCTCGTGGGATTGTTACTGAAAGGGAAGGCATGGGCTTGGTTTCCAATGAGGATAGAGCCCAGACTGTATAGTGGGCATCCACCCTCATGGGCTAAGTTTCGTTAGGGGCTGATTGATGAGTTTATTACAGAGGGAGTGAAGACCCGAAACTTGATTCAGTTTGAATAGTTAGAGTAGGGGGACAGGACTATAGAGGAGTATGCAGAGGATTTCATTAGACTGAGTAAATATGCTACTCACATTGTTCCTACTGAGACTGATCTGATGAGCAGGTTCAGAAGAGGATTACATAATTCGCATCATAATGCTCTATTGGCTATGGAATTCACATATCTGACAATAGTTATCGACAAAGCTACTTATATGAAGAGAAGTACAAGTCAGAGAGAGAGAAGAAGGATTAGAAGAGAAAGGAGGGACCAAGATCCTAGAGTAGGCGGGGGGAGAGAAGCTCCCAACTTAGATTGATCGAGCCAATGCCTCATTTTAATCAGGGACCTCCATCTGGTAGTCAGCGGAGGAGGGTTCAGAGTAGAGGACCATCAGTGCAGTCTACACTTGCATATTCACAGGGTTCTTCCAGACCTATTACTCAGATGCCTAGCATACACATTTGTGATTTTTATGGCAGAAGGCATAGAGGAGAGTGTCGTAGGCAGTCAGGTGCTTGCCTAAAGTGTGGGCAACATGGTCATTTTATTAACAGATGTCCCTTATGGGATGATCAGCAGCCATCTGCTGCAAAGTCTCAGCCTACAGTACAAATGATTCAGAATGTGGCTAGAGAGGCTCCTAGTATGGGTAGAGGTAGAGGTCAGGCATCTAGTAATGGTCAGGCCCCAGCAGGTAGAGGCCAAGGAAGAGTTTTCGTTGTTAACACCTAAGAGACGCAGAGATCTGATGATGCAGATATAGGTATAATTTTAATACAAAATGATATAACAAATGCATTGTTTGACTCTAGTGTCATACATTCTTTTGTTTGCATCACAGTTAAATAGAGAAAGATAATTATTGAATGTGTCCTTAGAGATAACTATACCTATGAGAGAAAGTATAAAAGTGAACTATGATTGTTATCCGAGATGTGTTATTGAATTGATAATAATACTTTTATATGCTAATGTGATAGAGTTGCCTGTGTTGCAACTTAATATGATACCTGATATGAATTGGTTAACTGCACTGTGAGCAGTTATTGATTGTTATGAGAAGTTAGTGGTAACCATAAATCAAGGATTTATTTCATTTATGTTATTCAGGCTAGAAAAATGATAAAATTAGATGGTATAGCATATCTAGTATATGTAATGAATGTGTGTAAGACTTTAATTGGGATTGATCAGATACCTATGGTCCGAGAGTTTCCTGATGTTTTTCCAGAAAAGTTGTCTGGGGTACCCTGATAAATAGTGATAGAATTTATCATTGAGGCGTATCTACGCACCTACAGAGTTGAAAGAACTAAAGATGAAATTACAAAAATTGTCGGATACGTTTGTCATAATAGTTGCAGATGACATTCTTATCTATTCTAGGAGTGAAGAGAAGCATGTAGAGTACTTGAGGACTGTGTTATAGACACTATGAGAGCATCGATTGTATGTCAAGCTGTTTAAATGCCAGTTTAGCTAATTGATATGGGTACGGAGTTGGATTTGGATCCCAAGATCGAAACCAGACTCTGATAGCCCAATGTCGAGCTAAGCCATTATAAATTAATAATATTAAAGTGACCCAAGATCGAGAAAGATGTTCAAAATGATAAAGCATTAGAGTTCAAAGATGAAGATGTAACACCTTAGCCTAAACCCTGATAGGGACCTTTAGGAAAATTATTTTCTTTTCTTTATGATGTGTTGATATGATATGTGAATGCATGGAATATATATTTATGCATGTTATATGACCTAATTTTTAGGCCCAGAGTTGG